>JAWQUT010000189.1:489087-539446 GCA_033807755.1 Ellobium chinense
GGGGCTGACGACCAGGACCGTAGCTAGGTGCCTTTTCAATTTAGCAATGTTGAACACAAGAAGGAGGAAGGCATGAGACGGAATGAGAATGCGGAATGGAGGGAAAAGGATTATGCGGTTCTCATATCTATGAAAAGCAAAATGGCTGCTCACGACAATGCCGTGGATATACAATGGGACCTCACCACCTCGAATGTTATGTTCACTCGACAAAGTGACAAAGATCTACTCATTGTAATCCCATTATCTCTATCTCCTATTTTCTTTACCAACCTCTATTCACAAACTCGAACACATCACGCAGTCAAAATCTGCAAGTCTACTTCATAAGCTCCCACGCACTATCACAATAAGGGAGTCCTCGTGCGATACCTTTGTAACCATACCCTTCCCCCCGCCCGCACAGCCAGCACCTAACATGCATGTACGCTCCTGCGGCTCGGGCCCCGCTGCTGAAACTAAAAAGGGCCAAGGTTTTGGGGTATTAAAACCGGAGCATCAGCTGCTGCCTGTGCGCTTTCTGTGTTTCTAGGTGAGCGCCAAATTTGCTCGTCACTGAATGAATGAATGAATGATCATATCTCAGTCACCTGCTCACAGGAGTGCGCGCTCACCAACACACACAGAACGGCATTTGGTTGAGCGCATTTTGAGAACGAATGACAGTGTCGACCACACTTAAATGTTATTTGGATGCATGTAGGTAGAGTTTTAATGCGTCTGCTAAGTATTTTTTATTTGTATTCGAGTAAATTTTATATTTGTATGTATAAATGATGCGTTCTTCTTTTTTTACATTAATAAAACGATATTTAGTTCCTAATACGTTACGGTATAGTCGACTCTGCCTTATCACTCCTCAGTTGTAGAGCGGGGAAAATGCGAAAAAAGAGGGGATGTCATTAAGAATCGCTTTTTATGCTAGATGTTTGTTTTCGTTTCTTTCGTTTCTGTTGTAAGATAGAAAAAAAAAACAAAACTACTGCACCTCAGCAGAGTTACCTGTTAATTAAGGTATACATTAAAAAAAAAAAATCAGTTTTTATCGGCAGAATATAGTGCAGTATAATGGATTGCTTAAGGACATATTGCCACAAGTTCAGATAATTTGCGGGTAAACAAACGTCCCTGATACTTTGATTGCATGCAACTACAACAAGAATTGTATAAACACCAACAACATCATAAATATCATTAAGAAATTGAAAAAAAAATCGTTACTCACAAAAAACAACAACAACAACAACAAAATTGTCAACAGTAAAATTGCAAGCAGCAAGATTAACACCACCAACAACAAATATACTGTCAATTCCGCTTCACAGCAACACATCGGGAACGAGGACAAAGTTACGATTGAAAGGAGCTACACTTATCCAGTGACTTTATGGAAAAATAACAATTCAATCATGCTGTTAAAGATTGCTGGCGAGCGGAAGTTGTAATTATTCGGATTGCAAATAAGTGGCGTTAGACTGTCAGAACCACCATCATCAACCTCAACAACTATACATGAACAATCAAGTATACGTGTATAATTTTTTTCTTCTATTTGTCTTTTCCAGCAGGATGATGACTGAGAAATGATTTGTCAGCGAAGGTGACATCACATCACTGGGCAAGACTGTTCATCACTTTCATCCTCCTCCTCATCATCAATATCCCCACTGCCACCACCACCACCATCCAAAACGTCTTCGACAACAGCAGCCACTGCCGGGAAGACCACCATGCCAAGGTCTTTTCTAGTCAAGAAATATCTGAAACAGAAATACGATGCCGATTTCAAATTGCAACAGAGTCTCAACAGTGGCAATAACAATAACTTAAGCAACAACAACAACAACAATGGGAACAACACCGACAGCAACAACGCCGACTATAGTGCTCAGAAGTTGAGCGACAGCAGCAACCCGCAGCCGATACCAACCGACAGTGGTAAAGCTGCCACCCCCTTCACACCAAGTGTGGTTCAACCCTTGGCTGTGAGACTCAGTAATGGTGAGTAGATCAAACTGTGCTGGTGGTCTGTCTGTCTTCTGTCTGTCTGTCTGTCTGTCTGTCAGAACGTTTATCATTCGTCCGCAAGCACCACTCTTTCCGTCGTTTGTCTCTATCTACCCATATGAGTGACTGCTGGCTTCCCCTTTGGCGAACAGTTTGTCTTTCTTGACTCTTTGTAGGTGTGGTCAGTCTATGTGACTGTATTGTTAAGTGCGTGCTCGTCTGTCTGCCTGTCTGCTACAATAAATGCTGTACATTTTTCACGTATTATATTACATGTATCTCATAGATTAGCAGTCTGGTGGTCATGCAACAAACATAAGCTACTTCAGTTTGATTTGAAGTTTGAAGCGTAGTGCAGGGAAATAGATCTATAGACTACTACTAAACACAGTGCTTTGCTACGGTCATGAAATAATGAGGAATTTAGGGGCAAACAACGGCAAATATGTGGTCACTTTATATAGATTTTAGTCCTCTAAGTCCTCAGTGAGTTAAAGAGACAAGAAATCAAGAGTGCGGGTGATTTACTCACTGAAGCTCCCAAGTAATGAGGTCACTTTACATGTAACGCTAGAGGATGGAAACTAACGTTTTCAGCATTGCATTAATCAAGTGACCCTGTCTCAGACTGTAATGTAAAAGAAAAAAAAACAACAACAAAAAAAAGACTGAGTCCAAACGTGACGTCATCAATATCATGTGACGGCACAGTGCGAAGTGCTTAGCAAAGATTAAAATGTGTCAGGTTTACATTCATAACACGCCGCAACCGTTTGTCGACAATCAGCCCTGCAACAACAACACCAACAACAACAACAACAACAACAACAACGAAACTCCAGCTACGGCCCTTCTACTGAGTCAGTGGGCATATAGATTTCTAGATGTCCTTTCCCGTGCCGCAGACTGCTGCATTTAGCAGACTCTAAATAAATGCTATTCCAGGTGTTCCCACAGCATACAATTTGCTCGTCTTTTTCCTTTTCTGCTTTCCATGAACGTGGCCCACCCTCGAAACTGCACGTACCTTCTCTCAAAATATTGCAGATTGTTCTAGACATACTTGTTCTGGAATCTCTAAAAACAGATTGTTCTAGACATACATGTACTGGAATACATACATGTACTGGAATCTCTAAAAACGCACAAACCTAACGGTTTAATGACGATTGCCATTTGTCGATAGTATGATTTTCATAAGCCATAACAATAATAATATGATAATGATATTGATGACGTTTGTCTTCCCGATGAATCGTGACAGAAGACATATAAATAAGGAAATTCTTACACCAGACAGAAATTAAAATTATTTACTCTCATGCCCTGACCACTTTGTTTCATCGAAGTAATGACGTCACGGCGAGGACATGATTGCCAGTTTGCCCTGTGTTGCCATCCCGGATCATTAAGTCAGCTTACTATGGCTGTCGCTCACTGGAAATAAAAGGAAACCAAAAAAAAGACGCCGTTCATTCCATTCGCACGCAAAAGCAGAGCAGTGCGTGAGAAGAGCGAATTCATTAACTAATTACGGAGTTATTTATAGCCCGTCTTCACGCAGAAGCGACTTGAGCTATATCCATTATCGGGGTTATGCCGTTTGTGCCGCCTTTTCTGGCAGCGATCGAGAGCTAAGTATAGCGTTTGAGCGAGATAGACTGGTTGGGTTAATAGATGTGCGATTGATCGCATAGTAGTTTGTCCCGGTTGTTGTCAGTGGTGATTTAAAACTGTATTGCTCGCCTCCTTTTAATAGACTTAAAAAGCCCTGTAGGGCTTGATCTTTTTTGCAATAGTAGTTTGATCTATTTCGTTATTTATACTAATAAGTCGCTGTTAAACCGCGCTAGTACGTGTTTGATTTCAGAAAAAGAAAAGAAAAAAAAAGTGGGTGAGGGCGGTATGTCAGGACAAATGATTTTTTTTTCCCTCCTGCTAATCCATAATTTACCCAAAGGTTTTGAGGTCAACTGACCAAAATAGCTTGTAAGGGGAGACAGATGGTAATTTGATACCATGTATTAGGACTATACAAGAAGAAATAACCTGGGGGAGGTTCTTAAAGAAATAGAGCACAGACGTCAGACGTGCGGCTGTACTATCATGTCGTGACAAGGATGCGGGAACAGCGTGCACGTGGTACTATCAACATATTCCAATAGGTACTATTAACGTGTCTAAAAATGGCAATGTAACGTATCTAAAAATGGCACTATTAAGGGGTACCTGTTCCTTAATTTCAAATTGGTGACGCGTTCGAGATCTTGAGTAATCACTCCTGACACAGTTCCCTTATTCTCCGCAGTTTAAATCAAAGATATGACATTTAGCATGTTCTCTTAAGAAATGTGAATGCGTGGGGAAGCATCATCTATTAAACTATTGTAATTTTGAAAGGTAATAACTCAGATAATTTGTGTCCTTTTGGCACAGTAACCTACTTTTTGGGCACGTTTCGGGTGGCTCTGCGATTCTAGGTGCGACGAATGTACATCTTCCTTAAACAGTCGTTAATTTGTCTCTAATAAGTAAACGTTAAGCTGTTGTTGATGACGCAGTTATCCGGATATAAAAGACGATTTAATGTGTTAACCAATGAAAGCGAATTACAATGCTCAATCAGATTCTTTGATATGTTCTTAAAATATTTCTGTGCCGAAGAGACCCGGAAGCTAGAGATGATTCATCTGGTCAAATCCAAAAGTTCAGATCTCAATAGTCAGTTACCAGATTCCTCGATGTTTGGTATTTTGACTTCCTGGTCTATGTTAAGTCTTTGTGATGTTCACGAAAGTATTGCTAGCTCATACTGTTGTTTATTTTTCCGGCGTAGCGTAAGGCAAACTGTTTTATTTAACACTAACGGAGACCAAGCGTTGGGAATGTGAGCAGATGGGAAATGTGTGAGGGTCACTTGTAAACACTAGGCTTAGGCGTGGAAGTTAACGAACAATATTCAGGCAATAGACATTCTGCCTGTGGTATAGTGGTAGCACCTTCAACTTGCAAGCTGAGAGGCCTGGGCTCGATCCCCAGTAAGGACAGAAAATTTTCTAGTGTCAAGTTTTTCGGCATTTCATCTCGAAATTAATCGTTAACAGTAATCTGGTTGTTAATCTTTCATAGTAATTTAGTAAAATCCGTGTCGGAACACTTTCCAAATTATATCAGACCGGACTCGCATTCTGCTTCCTTAATTATAGATGAAATTGAATATATGCCTTACCACCCGCTTACATTAGGTAACAAGTGTACAACCTGTAAATAGGTAAATTAAACTATCTCACAAACAACAATTTATTTATAAGATATTATCATGTTTTCTTAAGCAACGAAAATGCACAAATCCCTAGTCCTCAGCCCCCCCAATCAATGCTGTCCCAGCTTTCATTCTCCGGCCCAGACAGTACATAGACATGATTATTTGATGCCAGACCATACTCTTAATGATAATTCCGTAGTGCAGCAGGCTTTTTAGTTGATGAACTGGCCCCATGGTTAACAGCATGTCTGTCATCGATCTGCCCTCCGCGCCGGTAGCATGGGGAATGCAGGGGTCACGTGACTTCCGTTCTCTCATGGCGACCTGGGATAGCTCGAGAGACCCTCTTCCGGTTTCTACCTGTTGGCCCTCAAAAACATCGATTTGCGCCTCACTCGTGCGCATGGCCGAGGCGAAAATAGGACGTTGGGCTACGGTATACACGTGCATAGACACGCACGCACGCACGCTCACACACACACACACACACACACACACACACACACACACACACACACACACGCACACGCTCACACACACACGCTCACACACACACATACACACACAACACGCGCCCTAAGGGCTTGTTAAGGTATGAGAAATAGGAGATTCACAAACACACACATACCGTACACAAATACACGCACACACAAAGATATGACTACTCACGCACACCTTGCCTTCGGGGCTGTTAAGCTATGGAACAGAACGCATGGCATGAGTCATAATCATGACATGGTCAGGTCGCAATGGGTATGACGACAACTGACAGCTTTCTTCGAACGTTAACGTAGAGGCTACCTCAAAGATGAAGAGACAGTAATAAAAGTACGCACACACTCACGCATGCACACTCTTACATATATACAGATGTCTCCGCGTTTTCGCAGTTTGCTCAACCGCAGCTTTCCTTTAATTGCAACATTGCGGCTGGAATATTATAGTACTTTTCTTATTAATGTCAATGAATAATTTGAACTTCTCCTTTTGGCAATATTTTTTCATGTCCAGAAAAAAGTTGCGATTAAGCGGAGTTGCCTTCACCTGTTGGGCTACCACAGCTTGCTTCAGCGTTCTGGAATAATCGTGCGCTCCACAATTATTTGTCATCTGTGTCCTGGCTGAAAATGAATGAGTCATGCATTTCGACTCACTCACCTTTTCCAATCACGAAAAAAGAACAAGGAAGTAAAAAACAACCAGGAATAAAAAAAAAATATGATTCATTTTACTCATGCATTCCCACACAGTCCGAGCCGCAGAACTCTGGCTGGGGCAGTTGAGTCATCATTGATTATATTCCACAAGGTAATGGAAGCGAGTTTTTCACACGCAACGTGGATGTCACAATCACCGTGTATAGCCTCAGGACCTCGATGTCTAGACGAAATATAGAAGACTTGTCCATAGCTTTGGGCTTGTGAGAAACAGAGTTCATGAGTAAATTTTGATATGGAAAAAAAACAACAGATGAATATAATCGGAGTGGAGCTTTATGATAATAAGTGTATGGATTTTAGAGTAAATGAGATTCTAATTTTAGGTCTAAGTTTGAAAATGCCCTACTACCCTACCCACACGTCCCCATGCCTTTACACAGTCACACACATACACAGCCACATACAGACCCCCACACACACTTGTACACTCACACATACCTTCGCACGTGCACACAGGCGCGTACTCACTCACACTCTCCACTACCTGTGGAATATCGAAGACCTGCCGGAACCAGGACGGCTATTGAGTCACCGGCCGCGCATTAATCACTTACCGCCGGGGATCGATATGATCGATACTATCGTCCGTAACGAGGAAATAGGAATGGCGCTTTGATTGGACGTGAAGGAATTGAGGAGGTCGTGAACCAGAGAGTGTAAATGTTGTTAGCAGCCAGAAAAGGGCGCGGGGACCATGGATAAGGTCGTAAATTGAAAGCAAAACGGTCTTATCTCACATACAATAATCGATTTATATACGACCTTATTCCTCCTAAGTGACAGAATGTAATAAGAAAGGGATTATGGCCGCATGGGTGCCTTTAATTTTCCGTACTAAATTGTAAGCCATTTCCTTCACCTTGAAACTTACCGTTTCTGTTTCCATCGAGTGATCAAAATCAATTCATCTGTAGTTACTTTAGGCCAATGGTGCTTTTGAACATCAGGTGATTGAGGGTTTATGTTGTAGCCATTAGATGCCATAAATATCGCAAATATGGTCCTGCACCTTCTTTGTGCGTTATACATAAAAAAGGAAAGATGTCCCTAGAAAGATTAAAAAACAGTAATAAACAAGACCCATCCATCTTTGTTTAAGACTTTATGTTATTGTATGTCAATCATTATCACGGGTCATACCGTCACGTTTTAGACATGGCTTTTAAGGCATGGCTAAATCACAAAACCAGGCTTTCACTCCGAAAAGGTTCGGCATGTCTGCAGGGGAATACATCAATGTTAACAATATATTTTTTTCTCTTTGTATTTTCTGATAGGCTACATTCTTGATGTGACGCCGGCCAGTTCCATGAGAAATGGAGGAGACGCTGATAGTGGTCATGACGTCATCGCACGGACACCGCGTCAGGAGACGGAGTGTGCGGCCAGAGAGAATCAACAGCCTCGGCGCAGCGTCATCGTCACCAACAGCAACCATCCAGCAAATCGCCATATTCATTCAGGCAGCAGCAACAGCAGTAGCAGTAGCAGCAGCAGCAGCAGCAGCAGTAGCAGCACGAGCCATATCAGTACCAGTGCATATGCAGGTAGATATGTGGTCAGTCCGAACGCTTTTCTTTTTAAAAGTGCTAGTCCTGTCTACATGAGTTCGCAGCCCACAGCTTCCTTTGATAGGCCGCCACTGGCACATATGCCTTCTCCCCCACCAGCCCACGCTCCAATCCCAAGTCCCTTACCAGCGCATACCTCCAATCCTATCCCCGCTCATACGTCCAATCTCCCTCACACACTCACACCAGCCCACATGCCCAGCCCTGCTCACTCATCCATGACGCCACACTCACCTAGTCCAGCACCTGCTCATCTCGGATCTACCCGCCCTTCTCACTGCCAAGACATTCTTCCCGCCGATCACCCCATCCATCATCCCCTCGTCCAGCAGCTCATAAACCAGCGCCTTCACGTCCCCGAGGAAGGCGGTACTGTCCACGAGCACCAGCAGAGTCTCGACAACAGCAACCACAATGATGAAGAAAGAATCAGCCACAGCACCCGTATGTCCCACAGCCCTTCCTTTGAAGACAACGAGAATGCCTACTACGACCACCGTGAGAGGGAAAACAACGAGAACTTCCGACGGATGCACTTTACTATTGTGACCCACGTGAACGAGAGTGACATGTACGGCAGCAAAGCCAACGACAACAACACCGTGACTAGTCAAGCTGTGCAGGTTCAGTCCCTCTATTCACCTGCTCAGCCCCACACCGTCATCAACCCCACCCATCTCCCTCCTAGTCCGAGTCCATCCATCCCATCTTCTTCTCCTACCCTCCCGGTAGTCACATCCTCCTTCTCTCACTCTCCAGCTCCGCCATCGCCAGCTCCGTCCATCCCTCCTCCTTCCCCGCAGCCCCCAACCCCTGAAGTGAACTCCTACACCTACGAAGCCTTTCTGGTCAGTGATGGAAGATCAAGAAAGCGTGCCCTGGACAACGATGTGGAGAGGAACATTGGAAGCAAAGTCCGATACACCTGCTCGGAATGCGGGAAAGATTACGCCACCTCGTCCAACCTATCACGTCACAAACAGACCCACCGTTCATTGGACAGCAAGAGCGCCCGGAAGTGTCCACACTGTGACAAAGTCTACGTCAGCATGCCGGCACTCTCCATGCACGTGCTAACCCATGATCTCAAGCACGCCTGCAAAATGTGCGGCAAGACCTTCAGCCGACCTTGGCTGCTTCAAGGTCATATGAGGTCGCATACGGGAGAGAAGCCTTTCGGGTGCGCTCACTGTGGGAAGGCCTTCGCCGATCGGTCAAATCTCCGAGCACACATGCAGACTCACTCTGCTTTCAAGCATTTTGCCTGTGACAAATGTAACAAGACCTTTGCACTCAAATCCTATCTGAATAAGCACCTGGAATCGGCCTGTGTCAAAGAATGACCCTGAAGTCGTCAACAAGCCATGATGAAACTGATCTCAAAGTCATCAAAAGCTGACATGCAGCCATGATCCCACCTATAACGTCCATGTAGTAAATTGTGTAACCAAAAATCTTTAGATCTGACATAGCTTTGGTGAAGAACACTTTATTTGTTGCAGCAAATTGCCCGATGGATTGCGCCAAAGTTCAAAATGGTGCATAACTTATGATAAAGTATTACCCTGAGCACCTGGTCAAAGCGGTCCACGTCCGGGAACGGTGCAAAATACTCATTCACGCAAAACTGGAAAGTCCCATTTTGAGAAAGAGCAAAGACACAAGGTCACTGAGGCGTGCTTCATACTTAAATTTACAAGCTGTCTTTTGTTTTTTCTTTCTTAAAATCCACTAATTTATACTGTATATTATGACCTTCTTACGCCATCATATCAGAGACATATCAGTCTTACTTGTACAATATTTTTTTTTTGTACCATGTTATATCATAATTATCATTTTAAGGTGCTGCTTTATTTGTGTGTACATTTCTACTGTACTTAAAAACAATATTTTTTTTCTCCATCATATCACTGGCCATATATTGGCAACATTGACATGATAATGCAAAATGTATAAAAAAAAATGACAGCAAAAACACTATTAGTATTAGACCATAGAACTCCAAGCCAAAATAATACCGGGGCAAATTACCAACTGATAAGGTTTGAAATGCTGGCTGTCACTGATCAACGCATCTGTTGTATCTGAGTTTGTCAGGACACAATTTCTCGGAGACAATGAATATATGTCAAGGAATCTGAGTGCTTCGATTTGAAACAGTTATTTACATTGGCTGATACAGGTCTCATTCTTCTAGCTTTATCTGTGGGTTAACACGAATACCCTCATGTCCCCTCCCCTTATCGCTCAACATTTGGCGATTCTTTTGTACCACTCTATCTTTCTTTAAATTAAAAGGAAACAAAAAATCAAAGTGCACATCGATATTACGAAGACCAAAAAAAAAAAAAGAAAAAGTCACCAGTATTTAGTACATTATGCCTTTCATCCAAAACAGTAGTCATCTGAATTTCATTGGGAGCATCCAGCTATTATTTAGAAAACAACCAAGCACGAGGAGATCATTAAACTTATATTAATGTTTAGGCTCTAATATGCACTTATCTCAGGAAAGTGGTAATCGCGAGAGATGTATTTTCGGTTCTATTTCGGTTTTAGTTAAAACGTGAAGAAATGTTTAGCACATTGCAGCTACAGTGTTGCTTGGCGTTCCTATAATACCTTTCGTCATTTAGGAGATAGACTTTCATCATAATACATAAAGATCTAATGCATAATTTCCTGAGACAGACACTATGGTTTTCGCTTTCATGTGCTCTTCTTACTATCTAGCAAAATATTCGCTTTACAGCGGGATATAATAATCACAACCAATGTCTGCAGTAGACCAGAAATGAAAACGCTGCAATTTCCGACGTGCGTAAATAATTGAAAGAAATAAAAAAACCGAAGGAAGTAGGGGAGGGCTCAGGGGAAGAGAGAAGGAAGAATCGACTTCTCTGTAATAACGTAAATACGCTCAAACTTTGACTGGCGATGATAACCTATAGATTATCTATGGTAGGTCAATAGTACATCTGTTTTAAATGGTAGGCTACGCTATAATCTGGTAAACACAGGTACGAACGAGTGATGCGCGCAGAAATCGATGACGTCAATACTTTACCCACTAATGGTGGATGAGCTTGCGCAGGATTCCAAATTTAGCCTTGTTGCATGCAAAACATTTATTTTTCTTTCTTCCTGAACTAGAAAAGCAAACACGAGGCCTTCGTATGCTAGAGGAACGATAAGCGCCAAATAAGTAACGAAAGCAGACGAGGCGGGTAGCGGCGGAGTAAATTTATGGGGAGCTTACGATAAAGAAAAAAAAATGGACTGAAAGGAAAGGGGTGGGGAATATGGACTACTTTGGAGGAATCCAATGGAGTAAATAAGAAGATTGGTCAATCGATGAACAAATCGGATCAGAAGAACGCCTCGACGCTGTGCTTCGAGAACGATGGAGGGAAAAAAGTTGCTGATCTATTTTCGTCACAAAATTGCCGTTAATGACGTCGTCAGCAGCGGAACGAGGTGTTTCTATTTTCTTTTTTTGAGCTGTAATCTTTAACAATCTATGAGTGATTGTGGAGGGATCATTGTGAATTATTTGTTTTCTACGCAGGTGCTTATCAGGGCACGGCTGCTCTGCTGTAAATGTATGCGAATAAATCATATTATGCAAAAACCCGGGAATCTGAGCACAACACCATCTTGTTGCAATAAAGTTTGCAAATTTATTGTCTGTTTGGTATGACACCTACGTCATAATGTGCCTAAAAATAGACCTTCATTCATAGCGTTGTGAAACTGTAATATAGCAACACACTATGGTTCATTGTTTATGCACGAACAATTTTATATGCATGCACGAATTCGCTTTCCCACAATTATCTGTCTTTAAATTATTTATGAATAACTTGCATAATTCTGTACATTTTCTCTAGATATACTAATGTTATACGCAGCAAGACTGTTTTTTTACATGTCTCTCTAAAAATGCCAGTATTCATTCCATATAATTCATTTTTTAGAATGTCAGACGTGAACAGTGACTAGAGGGCGGGAAAGAAACCAGGAAATAAAAAGAAAAGTAAACGAAAATAACGAAACAAAACTATAATGGTAAAGATTGGTTTGACGAAGTGCAAACAGAAATAGGCCATCAAATCATGCCGAATGAATTGTTCTCAAGCAACTGATTTTGAAGCAGCATGCGTCATATAGTCTTTAATAGAGTTTAAAAAAATAGATCTTCATAAAAATCAAATATCGTTGTTGACGCAGGGACTCTGACTTTTTACCTTAGAACTTTCTAGATACATTTTTTGAGTTAAATGAAGAAATAGCGGATGATAATGTTCCTCTTGTACGAGAGTAAGTGTTGACGTCTCTTTTTTTTTGTGAGGAAAGAAATACACTGAAACAGGATGGAGCTTGTAGACTTAGATATATATGTATTTATAGATAAATACCAGTATGTTTGATTGTTGACTTTGAACTTTGACCCTAACCTGCCTTCCTCTTGATGCACTGTACTAAGCTTTTCTGCATTCCATTTTTTCACCATTCCACACCTATTGATATGTTCCTATTATATCATTATACACAATGCACGTTATCTTTTGCACGTCCCAATTCCTATGCCTTCAGAAACTTTGCCTACTTCTACAAACATTGCAGCTAACTAGTTGAATGTTTGAAATATTCTTGTGGAAAAGTTTGTCCATATGTCTAATCAAGAAAAGAATGTTGATTCATTTACAATTTATATTTTCGCGACCATTCCAGAAAGGTACGATAATAATTCGCAGGCGTTAGCGAGATAAACGTTTTATGTTGAAAATAGTAAAATACATTTATTTTGTCTGATCAGATTTTCTATGTTTTTGAAAAACAGGCTTAAAAATCTCATGGGCTTTACTAATGATAAAGGTTCACACAAATTATAAAAAAAATGATTTATTTTAGAACATTTCTGGAATCATAATTCTTAACAACGTAATAGTTGTCCTTCTGACATGCACCATTTTTGTTTTCCGTCTTTTAGAGTGGTTAATTCTTGCTCATTTCTATTAACATGTTTACAGATTTGGAGTGCAATATACAAACCCAGTTAGTTGCCTCATGTAAAGTCATCCAAGCTCAATTTCTAGTCAGTCATTAATATATTGCCAGCAAGTCTTTTTATTTACCAATAATTAAATTCCAACGCAACTGTGTTGTATTTATTTTTAGCTACTAACAACCAAGTGAAAACAAATGCTCAAAACAAACAGACTAGTCGAACTTCGAATTTGATTTTACGTAGGTTTAGATTGATTTGATAAAAGATAGATTTTCCTTAGACAGTTTTCCGTCCTCTCTTTTTGTAATAACGGTGGATCAGTCACTTTCCAATTTGTTATTTAAATGGTCCATTTTTAACTGATTTGTTTTGTTGGCTTGTTGGGTCTCTACTGTTTTTTTTTGTTTGCTTTGTTTTGTTTCAATACACCTCAGTTTGGAAATAGAAACTAAATTGTATGAGCTCAAAACTCAGAAATCAAATATTCCATTTGCTCTAGGCAGCTTTTTGTGTCAAATAATAATGCATAATTTTTTTTTTTGGTAATGTTCAAATGTAATGTATATGAAATTTTACTTTTTATAAACCATTGAAGTGTTTTGACTATGACTGCTTTGTAAGATTTGCTATTTTACATAATCCAATCCTCGCTGACCAATAATGTTTTCACATTCATATGGAGTCACGAGATAGTGTCGGGAGATTGTGCAATATCAAATGAAACCGCCCATTTTATTTATTTTGTCATAATTTGTCCAATCGTTTTTCAGTCATGATTATTGCATTGAAGGAAGGCATTCTTGCTGTCAGTTCCTCATTCACTGGTTCATTTGTATTTCATGATTTTAATTTGTCATCATGAAATTCATTAAGTTTGTTTATCCTCAAACAACAAATTAGGTTTTAATATCACGTATCTAATTTTATTTTATTATGACAGGCTTATACTGATGAGTGAACCTCATATCTTCACATTATTTTCTCAAATATAGATATTTGCTTTTATACCTCAGTTTATGCTGTATTATAAGTGTAAAGCTGAGAAATAATGCAATGTACATTTTGCCTGTTTGTTGTTTGTTTATAATGCGGAAACCAATTTGCCTGGATCAGCAATGAATTCATATTTTTATGGTAAGTTAAGAACATAAGTCATAATATTATAAGCTTTACATATGAACAATGTAAATTGTATGTTAGTTCGCTTCCATAGTATAGAGCTGTCCATAGAAGGAAAAAATAGTTACTGCTGATATGGTTATGCTTATAAAATTCTTATTCACTTCTGCCACTATGTGGATAGTATTATCCTTTGTATTTACATGCTGAACACAAGGCCCCTCCTGGAGCCTGTCAACAGTGTGTTAAAATCGCTGAGGATATTATTAATTTATGTTTAATACTTTCTCAAATACAAATTTCTGGGACTGCTACGTTAGGCGCAACTTTAGCCCTTTATGGTATTTTTTCCAAGTACATGTTTAACCTCAGAAACGACCCTCATGCATAATTTTCTCTTTGATTGCTTAATCTTGTGCATTCAAAATTTGTCTTTGAAAATGAATTGATGCTCGATCTTTCCTCAGTTGTTTTATGATAATTATATTTGCATATTAACTGTTGATATATTCAAATGGCATAGAAACTTATATGCTTCTTGCATTTTCCAGTTACTTAATTTATATTCTGTATTTATGTAGCCTACTTACACGAGAGCTTACTTCGCCGAGAGCCACAAAGTACAGAAAACTAATACGTCTGAGAAACAGACTATCAATGTGAACGAAAATAGGTTACACTTGCAGTCAGCGTAGAAGAGAGTCGTAATCATTTAAGTCGTAAAAGTAAGAACAAAGGAATTGAACTTCATAATTATTGATCTAAAATTGATGTTGCTGTCTATAAAGTGCCCTGGAAAGTGAGTAGTTCCAATTCTACATTTCTATATATGGGAGGTTGTTTATATAGAGTTTACATTGCAGTCAGGTTTTTTTTTTTTTTTTTTNCCGCCGCGCAGAACTGTTCATGAAATTTATAGTCAACATTAAACAGTTTGTTGAGAAATTCATTTTCACGCAGTGGTTTGACTTAGCCTCATTAAAAAGTAAGCATGTAAAAATAAGGTTTAGTAGTAAAGGATCAGTTTCAGGTTTAACTTTTGTGAAGTTTAAACCAAGCAAATGTCTTCTATGACATTCATAGCTAGCGGAACAGCAACTAAAAGTCTTTAATTCGGGAATAGAAATGACGTCCTTTAATCACAGCTTACTCACGCTCACGTGGAGTTGTGTGTAAGAGTGTATTTAATTATTAGCGGCATTATATTGATTGACATCTGATAATTAGCAAATTCTGTTTTTGTAGACACATTGATAATTAACGAAAAATGCGACAAAGCAGAGTGACTGGTTCATATATCCAACCGGGTGTACATTTATAATCTAAGGATCACTGGCGAAGGAAAGAGCAAAGAAATGCAATAGCGCATGGTTTTGTTTTTTTTATGTTGTATGACATGTTTGAAAGAAAACTTTGAACTTGTTCCATAGGTGCCAGTTCTGTATTATACAAATTATTATTGATGTTGTGCTTTTAAAATGATTCTTGTCATAATATATGTTTGACTGCCCTATATAGATATTTCTGCGTGAACTTGCTTATGTAGTCATCGTGGTCACCCCATCATCATCGTAATTATCACCATCAACATCACCATCATCATTACCACCACCTCTTCCATCATCATCGTCATTATTATTACCACCACCCATCACCATCACCATCACCACACCCTCATCAATCATCATCATCATCACCATCTTCGTCGTCATTTTTATCTTCATTAACATCAATGACATCATCATAATAGTTATTAAAAAAATTCAAGCTTTGTCGACTTAGGACGTTTAATCTGATGAAGACTAATACAAAAAAGTATATGAATGCTAAATGCACCACTCACTAGAAACAACGCAATCCAAGTTTTAAAGATGAGTATGCAATCACCGAGGATTACGAACATTGACTTTGAAACACTTCCATCATCCTCGGCCCATTTCAAAGCCAGCGAAACTCAAAAGAAGCCCTTAAGGACATACACAAAGGCCACCATAACCTCAAGCTTTCTATCCCCATCATGCACTTTCCACCATTTTCAAACATTTTTTCTCCGAAAATCAATACCTCCGCCCTTCATAGGGATTATCTTCAGATAAAGGAAACCCTCAGCTACCCTTTGCATATTTTATTTATTCCACTCCCCCTCAGGGGTTCCAAGCCCGGACTCGACATGGTAAAAACCGCTATAGCCGAGCACTTGGACGAACAGCAGCCTACCAACAGGTGCGGGCCCGGCCTAACGGGGCCTCTTTATTCTCCGCCGTCTGTTGATATCGCAATAAAGAGCCCAAATTTAGCCCAGACCGCTACCAGTTTCTGCTCAGTGTACCGCTCGCCTCTCTCTTTTGTTAAGTCATCAATCATTAAACAAAAATCCTCCCGCTCTTTCCACATATCCATCCATTTCGGGCCCCTTCAGCTCTTTGTCACCATTCTAAATAATGGCATTGTCGAGTAGATTCTCCCCAGCAACTGACTGTTCGCTACCCGCCCAACAGTGGGTGCTGTCTTTATCATTATTGTGTTTAAATGCTTTGCTTGCTAGACATTGAATGTCTGACTCTTAGCAACGTTGAAACCTTCGGGGAATATAAAAGAAAAAAAAATCCATTAATTTTCTTCTCTTTTTTTTTCTCCCAATTTAGCAAGCAAATTACATCAGTTAGTGAAGTGTTCGCGAGATTTCTGATTCATTATTATTATGATGGTCGTGTTTGTAAAGTCGCTAGCGGGCTAGTTGAAGCCAGAACTCATGAAATTCTCTTAATTTTTATCCAGTGCAATGACTAATGCAAGCTAACGATGTAGTTTATCCCTTTAACATTGGAGCTATGTTACCTAATTTTTTTTTCTTGGTCTTTCACTAATGCTACCCTTTTCAGACAAATCGATATAATCACCCCCTCCCTCCCTTTGAAACTAGCAGAATTTATAACCTTTAAGCTTTACTTGTAGAACTAAGACCCCGAAATTTGTAAATTATAGAGGTCACTTTACTCACGAGAGAAGACAAATGCAATTCTGCGTGACGTGTTGAAATTGCTGATTTCATGCTATTAAACTATATTACCAATGGTCTAGATCTATTAAATCTACCTCGGTTTCATGAATGTATGAGAAATGTCATCGTCCCAGCTTTTCACCTTACTTTGACATGAGCCTATGAAACCAAAAGGCCATATTTTTAAAAAAAAATGTCAAATGTTGAAATTCGATGGCAGATATCGACAGTATTGGCATCATATCCATGGAAGGGATACGAAAAGTCTCTCACTGTGTCGTTTCTAGGTGTGATCTTTGTCATTCTGACTTCTCATGACCTCGAAGCAAAGTGTCTTTCATAAACACTCTAGCTTTGTAAACCCGTCTCTTTCATGATGTAACAATCCGATAAAATCTCGCATCCTTCACCATCACCCCTCTCCCTCTCGCCTTCTCTCAAATAAAGCAGCTTTACTCACAGATGTAGCTGAGAAAAGGCCCATACTTAAAACAAACTAAACACACAAAAAAAAGAAAAGACACACAAAGGAGTCCTCGGTACATGGCCTCCGGGTGCCTTGCGCGCAACCAATGACAGGTGTTCTGTGGCGCAACATCCAATCAGCGTCGCACACTGTTCTAGGCTCTAGACCCAGCAGTAATGTACCCATTGCGTGGCTTGGTGGGGTCTGTTAGGGCCCTCACATTGTAAAGAAGTCATTCGGCTTTGTCAGGATCACCGCTTGCATCTAACGGAATTTAGAGTCAGGGCCATCTGGTACGATGTTACAACCTGCCGGGTGTTGTACTGTTATGTTAAAGAGCACTGTTACGCACGCTTTAGTGCGCGTCTAGATGCGCACACTTAGAGGTTGGGGAAATAAAAACAACTAAAGCACTAAAGCCATTTTTCTTATTCAGATTTGTGAGATGAATGTGTCGTGCGATATGAGATCGAAAATAGTCCTTGGCTGTCGCAGTAAGAACAAATGGGTACTAAGCTATAAGATGTGACAAAGCAACAAAAACAGCCTTCTGATCCAGTACAGATATTGACCACAGAATTAAAAACTGGAGGTTATTGCCGACACTCTCTCTCTCTCTCTCTCTCTCTCTCTCTCTCTCNCACACACACACACACACACACACACACACACACACACACACACACACACACACATTTTTACATGTTTTTTTTTCTCTCTTCTGGCTTAGGTATTTTTTTATTCGATTGTTCCGAAAAATATCCAAACAAAGCGAACCGCCCTATCGGGGAAGGGATAGGGGTGGGGCGGGGTGGATGGAGGTGGTAAAGAGGCTTTAAATACCATCAGTCAATAAAATTTCGGTTAAAGACGATATATAGCACTGCGTATTGCCCTAGCAAATTTACAAAGGCGGTATATTTACGTAAATCAGATCTAAGTTCTTGCGCAAGTGAACAGAAACGGACATGTTCGCACATATTTGGAGGAAAGGATTGAATTAAATGAATTTGCTTCAGATAAAGCTGCAAAGTCATGCAAAATTCTTGGCTTCCCTCCTCCCTCATACCTGCTTTCCTGCGCAGCAGAATTCTAAGATATGAACAAAAAATGAAAAAAAAACAACAAAACAATAACCTAGGGTATGGCGCGAGCTCTTTTCTGCTTCTCTTTTTTTTTTTTTTCATCACTGATGAAAATGTCATGACCTCATTGTCATGACCATAGCTACCAATTCCAATACAGTTATTATCACCACCAATACCACCACTATCACCACACCGCCATCACCGTCATCATCATCATCATCATCATCATCATCACCACCACCACCACTCTACCATTACCATCATTACCACCATCACTATCACCTCCATTGCTGTCATCATCATCATCATTATCGCCACCACCATCACCACCACCACCATCATCATTATCATCGTCACCATCATGGTCATATCTTCGCCATCATTGTCATCCTTTTGAATGTATACGTCTCTGCTGTAATTCCGTAATATCCATATGAGCGACTGCCTACCAAGCTGGGTGGCTCCTCACACGCGATGTCCTAAACAGTTCACTGTCACCGATCAGATAGCCATCCTTTGCTATCATAGTCGTAAGTCCTTTAAGTAATACATATGACATACGGTTGTTTTGGCAGGTGGCACCTGAGATGCGAGTACAGATGTATTTTAAAAACTCTGTTTATATTCAAAAGTTTCATCCGTATTTTATACAAGTAGTGTTGTCTTAAGTTGCTGTAGAAAAAAATTCTGCCGACGACTTGCTTTGCTATCGTTGATGCTATCGTAAATACTGCCGTTTTTGTGTGTGGTTTTAGTTATTGTTACAGTCATGGCAACTTTATTGTTTATGTTGTTGTTGTCGTTGTCGTTGCTGCTGCTGCTGTTGTTGTTGTCCATGAAGCGGCTGTGGTGTGAGAAGTAGTTGACACCAATGCTTGGGCACAGTTAAACCAAATGTTGCTACTCGCGTCCGTGTGTTTAGTGAATGGATTCTTGTTCAAGTGAGGGTACCGCTTGATTAAGCATCGCAGTATTACTGTACATTAATTATAATAGTATTCGTCATATGTGTCTGTATATTGATTAAATACCTAAAAACGAAAAGAGTTATCCCAGCGTATACATGTGCAATGTGCTTTAATATTCTCTGTAACCTGGGTCAATGAAAGAAGCCATTCAAGGGAAACAACCCTCTAAAATTCCTCACTGTTAGTCCACTGTTTATCTTCCCTTCATAAACATGCCTGTCTGTCTGTCTGTCTGTCTGTCTGTCTGTCTGTCTGTCTGTCTGTCTGTGCATGAAGCATGCTCGACATTACTTGCTGAACTTTGTTTTAAGTTGCATCTCTTATTCTAGAGACAGCAGAATAAACAAACATATGAAAATGAAAGGCTGAAAGTGCAATCATGTATTATATCACACTACTTTTTTATTATTACATTTTTCCCCTTTTGCATTCCCACCTTAAAGGCACCGACTGGCGTCACCTTGTGTATGTAACAAGAAAGCTGAGTGACTTAATATATTGATTTACACGTGTAAATTACAAAGACTCATTCCCAATTTCATTCAAACTTTGATGCGTTTTGTTAATCCTACTTTGTTTTGAAATACTTTATCAGCGTTAATTTATTGCTTTGTATTAATTATAAGACTATGAAGTTCTGTTTTTGACGTCATGCATAATTAATTATCCATTGTGTTTACACTGTCCCGAAATGCACGCCGTCTGTGGAGGAGCAATAGAATAGTATTTTTTTTCAAACAAAATATAATATAAAATGACCCTTTTGGTGTACCGTAAAATCTAGGCGTAGTTTATTTGAAATTTATTGTGTGCTTTTGCAGTTTTTGGTTGCTGATTGTACGTTTATTAACTTTAGTGATTATTTTTGTTTTTCTTTATGAGAGCTCATTTGACAATAAATGAGACTTTACTAATAAAAGCGTTTATATTCTAATATATCCTGGCTCAGTTTTGGTATTATTTACCATTAATGTTGTTGTTCTTGTTGTTCTAGTAGTTGTTGTTCTTACTGTCAGATCTTTTCGGCGTTACTGTGAATGCTTTCTTTCGTTGTTACTGTTGAAGTTATCGTTTCTGGTGATGTTGTTGCTACTAATTATGATACCGTTGTTGTCGGTGTTATTATAACTATTGAGATTGATATTGCTGTTGATGATTTTGTCACTGTTGATGTTACTGTTCATGTTGATGTTAATAATTCTGTTGTCGTTACTATTGTTATTTCGATGTTATTGTTATCGTTGATAAATTGTGTTTGTCACTACTGTTGTCACTGTTCCATTTTATTTATTTGTGTATCACTTTTGTATCACTTTTGGGTGTTGGATTTCTATGACGAAGAAGCTGCTGATGACGATAATGGTGATGATGATGAAGATGAAGATGATGATGATGATGATGATGATGATAATGAAGATGATATGGCTTACGATAAAGAGGTTCTTGACAGCAGTAATGACTGGAGGGAAGGGTGAGAGGAAAGAAGGCAGAAAGAGCTGATGATGCTCCTCATTACATTGACAGAATGCCTACAGACAGCTCGGGGTCAGGTCACAAAGAGCCAAAGGTCACGCACGCGCACAATTTTGTATTCCACAAGCAGCCTCCTTGTCGTTTAATTCAATTATGACATAAAAGGGTCAAACAGGTGACCTTTGTCCGCGCGCGAACCGGTGCTGTGTGGACGAACAACCACTGGTTCCAGGCTGGTCATCTGGGGGGTGACAGGAGAGGCAAGGGTGAGTACCCCAATGGCCAGAACTTGACCACTCACTGACCAGTGCACGACCACCAGATGACCACTTGGTGACGCAGATGATGAGACAGTGATCAGGGTGACCCTGGTGACCCAGTGGTGTCATATCGAGGGCACCGTGGCACCGGACACAAGGCAGGCAGAGATTTTAAAGTCAGTAATTTTGGGACCGTGGACAGCCAGCACGGGCCCCTTTATATTTATCTTCCATCTGGTGGTTACCTGTTTAACGCGATCGCGAATTCGAAACTTCCTACGAGCTATTCATAATCGGGGCTAGTAGTACCGATAGCACCAAAATACTGGATGGAAGGCAGGCACAAGTTCATGGTCTGTGTTGTTGGGACCGTCGATTGCCAGCTCGGACTCCAGAACTAGCAGTATAGAGGGCACCCTGGCACTGGATATAAAGCAGGCAGAGATGTGTGGTCAGTGTTGTTTGGGACTGTGAGTAGAGGTTTATTATCAGTATTATTTGGGACCGTGGACGTCCAGCATGAACTCCAAGGATAGTAGACAGGTAGACACAAGACAGGTAGAATTATGGTCAGTGTCATTTGGTACCGTAGACAACCAGTGCGGACCCCAGGGCTATTAGTACCGAGAGCAAGGTCACTGGACACAAGGCAGGCAGAGGTTTATGGTTAGTGTTATTAGAACCGTGGACAGCCACTATGCATCCTAGGGCTAGTGGTATCGATAGCTTAGTGGCATTGAATACAGAGCAGGAAAGGGTTTATGGTCAGTGTCATTTGGGACCGTGGTCAGCCTGCACGGACCCTAGCTCCATTTAGCCATCACCTGTTTAATGCGACTGCAAATCCGAAACTTTATTACATCTCTTCACATTTAGTGATTTGGAGACCGATCACAGTTTAAAACAGGATTTCTTTCCAGTTTGACTATTCAGTTTGTCCCTTGAGAGTGCTACGCGGCAGCGCAGCTTCTATGTCTGATTTAATATACATGTAATATAATAATTATAAAACTAGAAGGAACTTGTTTTTTCTTAACTGAGAGCTTGCGCATTAACAATTGGTCTCTTATCGTCGTAACAATTGCATTAACTCTGCATGTTGAATGTTGAACGCTGCTATGAGTGCATTCAGCACCGATGGACTGGTGTAAATCTTACGATGATGAGAATGCTATAGTTTATGCGCAAGCTCTCAACTGTCTAGGCCAGGACATTAATCTGTGCAAGATGGGCAGTCGCTTTTTATAGAACGAACAATATTAGTTATATAAATATTAATAGGTTCCACTTTGATATGTTTTGGTGTCATAGTTCCCCCTGGCTTTGTAGAATTGAGAACTTGTGCATTAACATGGGATCTCTTAGGTTACACACGCGCAAATGAGGTCAGATGGACTGGGTTGGACTGTTTGTCCTGTCGAATAAATTTTGAAATATTTTTTTTCCTTGCGGCCAGGAGCCCAGTACACAGAGCTTTTGCCTGTCCTAAGGCATTTGTTGCTTTCATGACCAGTATAGATTAAATTACAGCTGCACTATTTGGGGTCAGAGGTCAGGAAGAGATAGGGCATGCAAATAGGTAACCCTGCCTCCCCTGATGTTGTGTGAGGTCCCAACTGGGTTTTCATGGGGGTGGGTTCAAACTAGAGCCGGTGGTCCAAAAGTTTACTTGTCAACCCCAGTTCAAACACAGTCCCTTGTGTGTCTGTGATGCTCATCTGAAATATTTGTGAGTGGGAATGGGCAACGAAAATTAGGAGTGAGCTGAGAGCAGAAAGTCGTTAGTAGTAGGATATAGTAAAAATATTTGCGCGTGTCTAACCTCTTACTATTGTAAGAATTACAGTAACTCTGGATGTTGAGAGCTACTAAGGGTGTATTCAGCATCGATGCTCTAATGTAATTCTTGCGATAGTGAGAGATCCCATCGTTAATGGGCAAGCTCTCGAATGTCTGCGCTATTTGCTGCCTATTTAATGCGCACTCTTATCATTATTATTTTTTTTTTGTGCTTTGTTTTGTTTGGCCTTCTTGTTTTAACGTTTTGACACTTCCAATTCTGTAAAGCATGGACGTCAATTAAATAACACGTAGCCCAAACAAAACACATCATGTATAGACTTCCATCCCAAAGTAATGGATAAATCATAATATCATACATGTTTTAATAAACTAATCATGATTTCAAACACATGGGTATGCTATTTTTTGTTTGTTTGTTTTGCATCCGCCTTCGGGTGCTACAAGAAATTAAAACATCGACTCTCTGGATGAGTAAATTCTATCCGAATCACTTAAAGGGTGAGCTGATCGCGTTCTCACAAAGACTATTCGTCCGTAACGCTGAGGTCAACGTCCAGTGAAGCCTTTGTCTGAACGGTAGGCCTGGCACGCGCTCACGGACAAACACACGTGTCGTCATGAGAGAGGAGGAGCTGACTAACAAGGCAGGCTATATGACAAGACTTTGTGTGCTGCAGACTTTAGGCTTGTTTCAAACAAAATAGTCTTGTGTTGCACGAGAGAGAGAGAGAGCGAGATAGAGATAGAGCGAGAGAGAGAGAGAGAAAGAGAGAGAGAGAGAGAGAGAGAGAGAGAGAGAGAGAATGAATGAATGAACAAGAGAGAGAAAGAAAGTGATGCATGTATGTACAAGAGAGAAAGAGAGAGAGAGAGAAAGAGAGAGAGAGAAAGAGAGAGAGGAGAGAGAGAGAGAGAGAGANAGAGAGAGAGAGAGAGAGAGAGGGAGATTAATGAATGAACTAGAGAGGGCGAGAAAGTTAGGGAGAAAGAGAAGGGAGTTTGTTTTTTTTTTATTTGAGGAGCAAACGAGAAAAGTTACTGATATTTTTGCAAGCTACAATATGAGCTTTCCACTCCATCCAAATACAGTAATTCAGTCCCTTGCCTGTGCATAATCGACACTGAAGGGTGAACTGTTTCAAATCTAGTAATAATTATCAACACTGTATGCTCTAGCACTCATAGAAGGTAACTGCTTCCTTCGTGCATTTGTCACTAATAGAATACGAAGACACCAGATCTGGTTCACGAGCTCCCGATAAAGCGCCCCCTTCCCTCTACCCACCGATCCACCAATGTGTAATAAAACAATCTATAGGCCTACGTTCTTTCTTGCCAGCTCTGTTAAACTTCATTCAAGACAGCTGAAAGCTGGTGCATTAACGATGGGATCTCTTACTATCGTAAAAATTACACTAGCATATCGGTGCTGATTGCACCCTTCGTTGCGTTCAACATACAGACTTAATGTAATTCTCACGATGGTAAGAGATCCTATCATTAACGCACACGTTGTCATGTATAAAAGGGACCACTCTTTTCCCTAATTCCTTAACCTAACCATGTCCTTAACAAACGGACACTGAACATCATTCATCAACTGAGGTTTGTCATGAAGTGAGATGTGGACTGTGTGCTCTCTGTTCGAAAATGTAGACTTGGACCGTATGTTTAATGGACCAAATGCCGCTGTCCTCGGAAGAGCAAATCTAAGGGAAACAACTCATGATTTTATGAACAATCATTAAACAAGTTTTTTACTCCCCTTCACTACTGGTTTCCTCTCCCATTTTGAGTTAGTGTGGCATTCCCTCCAGCTGTTTGCCAGTGTACCTTATAAACTACTGTCAAATTTGTATGTTTAATCCTTTGGGTGCTCATTAAAATTTTTTACTAGTTTGAGCATGTGTAATTAAAACTGAGAATTTAGACAATTGTTGCATATTATTATTTAAAAATACATTTTTTCTATGACATTATTTAAAGTGATATAAATGTGAAACCATAAAATTAAATATTCTAACAGGCATGGGCCAGAGCATATCATGATGTGCCACCTTTTTCTGTAGTGATTGTCTAAACATTGGCCAGATTTGATCACTTGATCATTCATCACACTCTCCCGCAAAACTACCTTTGTAGCTCATCACACTGGTCATTTCCATATCTATCAGATTATCTTTTTGCTATAACCCATAACCTCCCTCCCCCCTCTCCGCTCCATCTCAAATACTTTCATTTTTATGACATATAAATGAGACGCTGTTGATTGACAACAATTAACACAATAAGTATTTCATCATATTGCCTTTTAATAAAATTAGAAACAAGATAATGCCCACAGTCATATGGATTACAGTCATAAACAAACTACAACCCAACAAAGCATGTACATGGAACAACTCTAATTTGATGTAATTTGATACCCTATTGATGCTCCAACAGACCATAAAATAATAGCATTTTTAAGATTTGCTTTAGATGTTTTGTCATCCCATGCTTGAATATTTACAATAAAATGAAATATACAAAGACTAGGAGTGGAACATCCCTGCAAGAAAATTCAATGAAGGCCAGATCAAAATGGTAACAAACTATTATAATAATGAAAATCTGATATCCATATAAAAGAACAAATTTCACATAACAGGTAAGTAGATCTTTTGATGCTGAAAATCTTATAAAAATTACTGGTCAGAACATCTCTTGGAAAGTGACATTTCAAAATTTCCTGAATGAAGTGACTACAGCACATGTATATTGATTAAGCAAAACTATCATACACTGTAATAGTAAGTATGGTGTAATTGGAAAATTTGCAGTGTAATACTATTAGTAACTTTTTGAAGAGATATGCACTACTAACTAAAAACACAGGCAAAAGGTAATAAGTGTAACAATAATAAGGTAATAAGTGTGCCCTCTGAATTCTCAATATGCAACTGAGATATGCTAAAATATCACATAGTATACAGGCAAGAATAGGCACATGTGTCCTTTAGCTCACTCTTGATTTTTCTTAACACAAGTCGTATGACAAATCTTCGCTTTTATCTAAGATCCTCCTCTGTTCCTTGTCATCCCATTGACTGTCTCATTAAATTCCTGTTCTAAATTTATGCTGCGACAAATCCATCTCTCTTGTAACATTTATAATGATATCTTCTTAGTCATACCCTTTGCTTTCCACTGATGTCATTTTCTTTATTTAAAACATCTGACATGTAGCAGTAAACATCAAAATGGAGCACCGATTGCGCAATGCTGTTCTTCTCTCAGAAGGCCTGACTAGCTTTCAAACTTTTTTCCTTCTGACACCATCACCAATCTCTAAGCCCATGGAAAATTTTCAAGCACTAGCTCTTGACACAACTCCTTCACATCCTGTCTCCTATGAGAATGGACCCGTTTGTTCTCCTTTGAATCCCTTTATTTAGGAACATTGTAACCAGAAGTGCTTTAGAATATAGGTCATGAAACATTTACAAGCAAACAAACATGGTAATAATATTATGTACAGTGTACAAGCAATTATCTTAAACAACAATTTGCAAGAGCATTTTAAGAAAAGCAAACTTTAGCACTTTTTGTGATAGTTCATATTATGAAGTAATACAATGCAATATGCTGCACATTTGCATAATATCCTGTACACAGAAAGTTCATCATTTTATAATTCAATTGGAAAGAAGTAAAATGATTGTCCCCAGGGAACACATAATACAATTTTTTTAAAAAAATTTACTTGATATTCATAGTAACATCTACACTACCTCTCAGGTATATAGTGGATGCATGGGAAAACTTCCCACATCTTTCCAGACATAAAAACTGAGTTATTAATAGAATATAATCCCCATTCATTTCTGAACATTTATCTAGCATTTTATTTGAGGTAAATATGTGTATTCATTCCAAAGTTATGGACAAATTTGTAAACTTACTGTTGCCATTAATAAAATTTACATGAAATGAAAGGTAAAGAAATGAACTAGACTATTTGATTCCACAGAAATCTCAATTTGGCTCAGGAAATTTTAATTAAACTTTTCAAGGCCGTAGCTCAAAATTTTCCACTGTGAGATCCGGTGGGTGTTCCCATGCGGTCACACATAGACTATGTAAACTTAAGGATTTTCAATACTGTTTTCAAACACTTGCCTCGCTATCTGAAACAGAAGTAAACTTTACAAAACTGCATTATCAAGATTTCAAGCTTTGTTTATTTGTTGGCCTTCCTGGTCATTTCCATACATCACAAAAAATAAATGATCACATAGATAGAAATCAAAAACACTACACATTATAATGCACTCAGTTCTCCACCACTCCAATCCATTTTTGTTTAATTCCAGTCATTGCTCTGTTACAAGAATACCACTTTCACACACGTACACATATACACTCATTGACACAGAATCATCCACACATACACTCGCATTTATACACACTCTCACATGCACACTTCACACAATCACACAGGTCATTTACAGTGAGGTTCACGTCACCTGGAGATATCACAGAACTAAATCACTGTATTGTTTCAAAATTTGTAACAAAATTTAACAAATTATTTCAGTTTGTCACCTTTCACCCACCCATTAAAAAAAATTGATAAATTTAAACACACTCAGCCATTCACATAATTTTTGTGGTACACATGTATGCACCACTTTAATTTCTCATCAATTCAGCCCCTTACTTCTACAATGAAATGCACTGATATCTAGCATTTCAGCTATTGCGCCTAATGTCTGAGGCAGGCATAACTCTTATAGGCCTCATAAAAGGTAATGCTATGAAGCTGATGTTATGAAATTTAACAATGAAATGTGAATTCATTTAGGTCTATAACTTCATAGTGTGAAAATTATCATGAGAGACAGAATATGAATCTTGTAATTCAGTGGTCTCTTAATATATCATTCACTAATACTGAGATTCAAGCTTTTACAGTAAAAAGGTAACACTTACAACAGAAACCCTGAATAGAACAGGCCCTCTGATTTGCCACTCATGTCTTACACAAACATATGGAGGGTATGTAAAAATCAACCTTAATGAAGTCTCCCTGATTCAGAAAA
This sequence comes from Ellobium chinense, assembly GCA_033807755.1. Lineage (NCBI taxonomy): Eukaryota > Metazoa > Mollusca > Gastropoda > Ellobiida > Ellobiidae > Ellobium > Ellobium chinense. The sequence goes on from JAWQUT010000189.1 coordinate 517,427, forward strand.
CATTGTTGATGGATTTCATACTTCAGCTCTGCTTTGGGAGCAGATTAGCATCCTTGGCCATGGAATAGAACACTGAATTTGTGTCTGCCAAAAGGTTCTTGGGTGAGTCAAACTCTTTGATGCGTCCTGCATCCAGCACCAGAATTCTGATAAAAAAATTACAAAAAAAGAAAGAGGTAATTACTATTACTGCATGTACTGAATAGAATATTCATTAAAGCAGTGTTCCTTCACTCGTGATGCCTTGTCTTATAAATGAATGGAGCCCATCATCTAAAACTGAGATGATTTCAGTTCTATGTATAATTCTGCCTTAATTTTTCATCCATCCCCATAGTTTTCTCCTGTAACTTTTGTAGTACTATAGATTTCTAGTAGTATTTGCTGTCCTTAAATATTTCAACTCCATACAGGCTGATAACTTTTCCATTTCTAATATTCTTATGTTGAAGGGATATCTCCTTTCTTCTCCTCCCTCTTTTCTTCTTCTTTTTTTTCTTCTTTTCATCCATGCATTTGTCTTCCATTTAGCCATACTAATAAATCACAATGCTGCTTACCTGTCATAGTCCATAATGGTATTGAGTCTATGAGCTATGGTGAGTACTGTGCACTCTTTGAACTCATTGCATATGGTTTTCTGGATAAGTTCATCTGTTTCCATGTCCACGGCTGCAGTGGCTTCATCCAGCACCAGGACTTTGGTTTTACGGAGCAGAGTACGAGCCAGACACACCAGCTGACGTTGACCAACACTGGGAAGAAAAATATAAGAAATGGTCAAATTAGTGTCACTGATTGCTCCATTTCATCTCCTTTATATTCACCTAATAATCCCCACCCCCCCAAATCTCCTGAACCCTTTTTTCTCATCCATTCCAGGAACTGTGGTCATAGCTCCTCCAAATATGCCCAGTTAATTGAAACTTAATACTTATTACCCATATCATCTATCCTATCCTTGAAACAATGATGGAAAACGCATAAATTTCATCACATCAAGGCTTGTAAAAGAATTTGAAAATGGCACTATTAAAAGAATTTAAAAATAATACCATATTTTAATAAGATGTCACAATTAATGTAGGATCAATAAAATGTGAATTGCCAGGTCAAATGTGACCCATCTTCAGGCTAAAGATAAGCACTGAAATAATGGAGTAGGCAAGAAATCTTTCCCAACTATGTTGCAGCTGCAGTCTGTCTTCCACATCTACTCTTAAACTAATGCTCCTAACATATCTTACATTGGTGGTCATCAATAAATCACTAATTAGTCTGGGTGAAAATGAGTAAACTGTTATGGACTGTCTTTGCTGGTTGCTGTTTCGTGCAGCAGACTATGACCACATAAAGGAGATAGGTGAAAAAGGACACCAAAATTATCATCTGATGTATGACAATTCTTACCTCAAGTTCTTTCCTCCCTCTCCACAGTCGTACTCCAAGTTTTCAGGCAGACTATCCACAAAGGACTTCAGGTGGGAGTGGCTTAGTGCTTCCCACAATTCCTCTGTTGTTTTCTCATTAAAGGGGTCAAGGTTCATGCGAAGGCTACCACCAAAGATAACTGGATCCTGAAAATATCATAGTGTATCATGTATTATACAACTGTTCTCTGTGTGTTGTATAAAAACTATGATATCAGAACAAATCCTTGAAGCTCCGACACAATGAAAGTGGGACTTCTTTATCATATATGCCGAAAAAAATACTTGTTAAAACACCAACACCATTTTAGGTCATACATTGTAAGCTGCATTGTATGTTGCTATTCCTATAGCAGGTTGCTAGTGTTATGAACCAGCTGTTGCTTTTGTGATAGTCCTTTAGTATTGCCTTACCCTGAAGATTTCATGCTACGGATTTCAACACAACAATTCAAGCAACAGCAGTGCAAAACAAATTCGCCTCAAAATTTTTAAATTGATACAGGGTCAGCATTTTACCTGAGGCAAGATGGTGATCTTTTTGCGCAGATCATGGAGTCCCAGAACAGAAATTTCACTGTCATCAATGGTGATGCTACCAGCTGCAGCCTCGACAATGCGGAACAATGCTACAGTCAATGATGACTTGCCTGCCCCAGTGCGTCCAACAATTCCAATCTGAAATATTTAAATTATACTTGCATAAGCGAATGCCTGGCCTGAGTTTTAATCCATTTAATTGATAATCAGAGGGAGCTGAAAAGTGAGTACTGTTGCTGTTTTTGGTCTAGAAGCGCTTGGGCTCTAGCCCTTTGCCTCAGTGCCATGTTAAAATTATAGCAGGAGGTTTTCACCTAGGTGGTGCTGCTGTACAGGGTGTTGGAAATGTCAAGGTTTGGTGAAAGAAGTTGAGCTCTGATGAAAAGTGAGTGAAAAGTTTTTGTGCTTTTACTGTGATACCTTTCAAGAGTTTCCAAATATAAATTACAAATACAGGTTGGGTAGCAGTATAAAGTATACAGCAAAGTGGGTGCCTGGCTATAGGCAGTGGAAGACATTATCAGATAGCTATTGATCAGCACTTGTAAATGACAGCATTGTATGCTCCTCAAAGAGTTGAGAAAGTCCTAGGGTGATCTGGCCTGTTGAGGTAATAGTAGTTTGAAGTTGCATGAGCAGGCATTAGCCTGGACTTAATAAACCGTGTTATTATTATTACTAAATTATATCAGGCTGCCATGTCTCACCTTCTCTCCGCTATGGATGTTGCAAGTGACCCCTTTGAGAACGAGGTCAAGACCATCTCTGTAACGAGCTTGATAATCATTCAGAACAATTTCTCCACTCTCTGGCCATTGTGCGCTAGGGGCTGATTCAGTAATCTCCCAGGCTGCCTGTTTAGTAAATTGAAGTCATAAAGTTAGAAAACTATTTTCTAAGATATTTGTCTTCCATACTTAGTATAGAGTTAAAAAAGCTAGTATGCAGTTATGATGGAGAGAGATGATGGTATCTTGAATAATTTCCTAATTCAGATGTTATGTTTCTTGTTCCTTACGTTACATGACAATTCACACATCAGCCTTTTTGTTATGAATGAAATAATGATTTATAACCTCATTGGACTGTGGTCAATGCTCTTTGCTAATCAAGTAGCTTCATTTGAGGTTATCTTAACTTTAACTAGCCTTCACACTAACCAGCACTTCATATGAATTGCTGTGACACAAATGCCTTGCAGCCATTCAAAATGAAGCTAAAGTCGCCATTTGACTGCATTACTTTACTGGTCTGATATGAAAGCCTCTGTGTAATGTTATAAGGTGAAAAAAGCTTTGGTCTAGCACTATACTGGCCCAAGATATAAGTCATTTGAAGTGGAAAGGAGTTCCCCATGCAATGGAAAAAAATTTTTTAAAAGAATTCTAAAAATATAATTGAAGAACAATTTAGCCCTCTTAGAGTTACCTGGTATGCCTCACAAAAACTAAGATTTGTCTACAATTACTAACCATTTGCCCATAAAACCAGTATTTTTTATACAGATATGATTTATTCTACATTTCTGCAACAAACAAAAATTTGGAGTCTGAAATCTCAGTTCCTAGTTTAGCAACCCAGATCACATTTTGACTGGCCACAAGACAAATGTAAACAGTTTGGAAGTTCTCAGGGTCACGGGTGAATCCTAAGCTCACATGTGAAAGTTAGGGAACACCTTCAGGCAGTAGGTATTTAACAATTAAATTGTTGTGAAGTTAGCATCCCTGTGGTGTAGTCATAGCACATTCAGACTTGCAAGCTGAGAGACCCTGAGTTCGATCTCCAATGGGAACAGGAAATTTTCTAGTGGTAGGTTTTTTCAGCCTTTCTTCTCAAAATTAATCTTCCACATTAATTTGATAAAGTCCCTCATGACACACTTCCCAAGATAATGTGTAACAGTTTCCAGAAATTACCAGAGTTGGCTCACATTCCTCTTTGTCTGGGAGTAACATAAAAGATAGCTATGCCTTTTCACCCAATATCACAAAGTAAAAATGCCTTACCTCTGTAGGTTTTTTGGAGTATTCTATGACTCTCTCAAGAGATACAAGTTCCTGCTCTGTATGACTAGTGTGGTAGATGAACCAGCCAAGACAATGAACAAACTGGAGAGAGGAAGACATTGTGAAAGTTAGTAGGTGAACAATGCCTTTACCTACTCTGTTTTTCTGTAGAAGCAGTGAGGCAAAGTTTTGAACAAGATATACAAATTACATATTCTCCATTTTGCACTGGTATCTTAACAGAATCATAAGCTGTCAGTCAGTTTTAATGATATCATTAAACAAATTCATACATTTCAGTTTGCATCTCATTCAAATGGCTTAGTGGAATGTCTTGTTACTATTAAGTCTAAATCTAACTTTGAAAGTTATAAGTTACATGTATTATACTTGCTTTTAAATACAAGAATACAAGCAGAAGGAATACCTTATGAAAGTTATTATTGAACACGACATCTTCCTACAGTGTCTTTTCCTCTGACAGCAGTGAGGCAAAGTTTTAAACATAATATACAAATTCCTTATCCCCATTCTTAATTTTGTACTGGTACCTTAACAGAATCATAAGCAGTCAGTCAGATTTGTAATGTTAAAAATAAATTTATTAAAGTTTATTTTATTTGCCTCTCATTCAAATGGCTAGTGGGTTATCTTGTTTCCATTAGGTCTAAATCTAAATTTAAAAAATTATGAGTACATATATTGCTCTTAATTACAAGCAAAGCTTCTAATAAAAATATACATTTAATTCTATCCATCTGCAATCCATGTAATAATCCCTTTTTTTTTCTCCAGAAAATATAGACAAATGTAGAAATCATACAAATCGTATCTTGCATGTGATTGCAGTTTTTTCTGTACTTCTATATATTCAAGAATTTGTGCCATGAATCTTATAAATTGTTAAACTCACCCCACATGCATAGTCGATGACTATGCCAGCCATAGATGGAGTGGTGCTCCTGTTGTACACAACCATTAAGCCAGCTACAAAGGCCATAAGCTCTCCAAAGAAGCTCAACTTCATTCCAAACCAGTGATCCAAGAAATATCCCATCTGGTCAAATTTCATGTGCTTCTCAATGGTTGCCTCCATTTTGCTGATAAAACGCTGGTTTGCTTTGAAAGCCCTCACTGTGGCTGTCCCACTGAGAGTCTCTTTGAAGTGTGAGTAGATGGGTGCATTGTACTTGGATCTATAGCGCCGCAGTTGACGAGCAGATGCAGAGTACACACACTGAAGAGACAAACATGTAATTCCCATAAAGAATGGGCATAAGCTGTAGCTGGCTGGATTTGTTTGTCCAGTATACAAATCCACAGCATTTGATATACAGCTCTCAAATATGCAAGGTAATCTAAAATGAGCAGGAAAAGACTGTTGTTCTATTTCCCCACTTGGAGCGGCTGGGGCCTTTAGGGATTTAAAGGGGCCTTTCTGTCCATCAGCTGGGGAATAAGATTATTGGAAGCATTCTTTAACCCTAATTATTTCTGCTCAAGAAACGCACTGTAGGGGAATATGGCACAATGCAGGCAGTGTGGTGTGCAAGCAATGTGGTGCACAAGCTGTTGAGTTTAAGCGTTGTTCATAGCAATGCAGTGTGTAACTTGTGTATGGCATGCACTAGGTTGAAGTCTGTACAAATGTAATGATAGCTGTGTAATGTTTGCTCAGGACAGATTTAGACGATATGACTAGAGTGACTGCATCTGCTGGTAGCTGATAATCAATAAAATGAAGGCACAGTTATTGCTTTTTCACACTGTCGAGCAATTATGAAAATCAAAGTTCTGATTTATACTGGAAGAAGAATAAAAAGGTCTGAGTACTGGGAACAGATCTGTACAATGCTTGCGGTGATCTGGAACTCGTGGAATGCTCTCTGCTTACATTTTATAGCTTCTGTTCATATTATTGGCAAGGCATATAGTATTCGTTCTTTATTATTAAGGGGGAGGAATGACAGCTCAGTCTGATAATTTTTCTTTAGATGTTACATATTATTTTAGGGAAGTGTGTCACCAGAAATTTTACCAAATTACTGTGAATGATCAATATTGAGAAGATAGGCCAAAAAAAACTAACACTAGAAAGTTTCATGTCCTTGCCGGGAATCGAACCAGGTTCTCTCAGCTGGCAAATCAGAAACGTGTTACTACTATACTATACGGACGCTAACTTCACAGCAATTTAATCCTTAAATAACTACTGCCTGAATTGGTCCCTATCTTTCACATGTGAGCCTAGTGTTCTCCCGTGACCCTGACACATTTTCTGCCTGCTCACATTATCAATTCTTCTATTTTAGCTGGACACTTACCATCAAAAAATAGTAGGCAATGGTGATTGTGATGATGACGACAATAATCTTCGGAGTGACGAAGCAGACCATGACCAGATGAATGAGGACATTTCCAATGCAACGGATATAACCTCCCAGGCAGCCACCCAACCCATCAATGGATTCAATATCTTTCGAGAAACGAGTGATAACGCGGCCTGCAAGAGAGAGGGAACATTAACAATTATAAATATACTTCTCAATCTGAAAATGCTTCAAGCAGTCAGATTTTGTAGAAGCTGTATCCTTGAACTTACCTCAAGTAACTCTCAGGCCACACAAAAATTGCTGCCCCCAAATTTTATTATGAAATTATGTAAATTAAGTTTCTATGTGATTATTTATAATTTGTTAGGACCAAAAAAGTGACTTAAGCCTTATTGTGGCTAGCTGGAAAACAAACTCCACCATTACTACAAGACTTACCTGTGGGTGTGGTGTCAAAGAAGGACATTGGTAGCTGCAAGATGTTGGTCAGCAACTTTCCATGGATTTGATTTGCAGCTTTGTAAGCTCTGCTGTGTAGCACGACGATGAAGAAAAATGCCATAATGACTGGATGGATTGAAGAAATAAAAAAAAATTATGGGTTAAAACTTCCGGCACAAGGGACATTACATAGCACGCTTGCACTTAAGTGTTTCTATGGTATTCCTACAAATGACTTCTTTTCATGATCACAATTTTTAAATTTTATCTCATGAGAGTTGTGAGAATCTTCATATGAAAGTACGAAACAGGCAGCAATGCTCAAATGTAATTTTTGTCATGTTTTTGCAAATGGCAGTTAAGTAGATCCAACTGTATTTGAAAGTATCAGCTCCTATTGCTGCTTAATTCTTTTTTTTTTAAACATGGTTTATAAGTTTCATATCCAGGCTAATGTCTGCACATGCAACTTCACAGCAGGCTGAAATACTTTAGGCTTTCTCAACTCCTTAAGGTGCATAGAGTGCCGCCGCCATTTATAGGCACTGATCATTAGCATTCTGACATTATCTTCCACTGCCTATAGCCAAGTACGCATTTTCAAGAGGACTGAGGAAAATGTGATTGAAATACTCTCCCAAGGCACTTACAATGTAACCATGATGGAGCAAACCCATGGCCTATGATTTTGAGTTTTGAGTCCAAACCATAACTATTCAATCATGCAGTTCCATAATATGCAATATATATATATATATATATATTCACTCACTTTCCATTCCTCCAGTCAAGCCATAGATGCTGAGGTAACTCCAGGAGGCTGATCTGTATTCAGGTGTATCAATCAATGTCTTGTTAGCCAGCAGTGGATCCTCTGTCCATTTGGCAAGCCACAGCCTGTTGGATTCCCTCGAGAACAGCAACAATACGAATATACATGAAAACAGTACAATGTACTTCATGCCAACAGCTCTGCCGTATTCTTTGTACACTTCCATTGACACCTGCAATGAGAAGACATTGTACACTCATGAAATATTTCCTACAAATTCAACTCTTTGTAACAAGCATCACAAATGAATTATGTTCTGAGCTCTGTGCATCCACAAGAGGAAAAATGAAAACATAAAGGAAAAACAAAATTTGTTGATATTATGATTTGACAAGCATACTTCCTTCACTGAACTGGCTCAGATTAATTGTATGTTAAGAAAGATTAACATAAAGACTGAAACAGATGTTACAGCTTCAGATCAATGAAAATGTCACTTTAGAAAACATAATACTTGCTCATTGCTGACTCCATTTTAAATAGGTCTACGACCCAGTTGTATAAAGATCTACTACCAGAGCAAGAGAATGAAAAACAACAACAGGATCATGTAAATGAACTAAATCTTACACTGCCATAATTGATCTCTTCTTCATCGATGATTTTCCCACTGCTTTCATCCTCTTTCTTTTCAGAAGTCTTCTTATCATCAACATTAATGTCCTCTTTCTTGATGTCTTTTCCATCTGTGTCAATGGCTTTGTTATTTGTCTTCTCATCCTCACTGCTGGAATCACTGCTAGGCTGTTCTTTATCTATTGTGGTGTCATCATCTGAATCACTGTCAAGTAAGAAAAAAGAAAACAATACAATATACTATACATAATCATATATCCCTTGCTTGCAATTATTGCTTAATCACAACATTTCCAGATAACAAAGTAAAATACTTATAATTCAAAGTTGCTGGATAATCGAAACTCCATTCAATCACAACCACTTCTTTCCTCCTTAAGAACTGTGATGAAATGGAATTCACTGTAAGTTTATGATACTGTAGACAATGGTTACAATGAAAATGGTTTAGCAGAAAATACTGCTGAGCCAACAGCAAACAAAATGCCCCATTAATTTTCCTCTTTCTTGATTTCTCCGTCTAAACCAAAACTCTGTTTAAATTAAACATAAGTCTTTGATCCTGCGAATTAAATTTTAACTGATGCCTACTGTATTATTTGTTGTTTAATCAAGTTGGTGAGATCCTGAAATAGGTTTGTAAAATCTGGTGAAAGCTGTTCATTCACAAAGTGAAAGGAAACAAAACCTCGCTGCGAATGACCACATGCTATTTGTTCATGCATAAGTTCATACCATTCTAAAATAAGATGACACCCATTGGATGCTGACTGTATTGCATACTAAATTACAGACATATTTCATGGTCTTTTAGTCTTAGTCAGTATTGGTGATAATGTAACGCAAAGGGAAAATCTTTTTATACTGGTGTGTGTTGACAATATTATATGATTATTCTTTACTTGGTTAGTCTTACCTGGCAGGTTGTGGCTCATCCTCATTCAGGGATTTCAAGCGAGTGAAAATGTTTTTCTTAATTTGTTGAACTGAAAAGTAAAGAATATGAAAAATGTAAGAGGTTCACTTTCAATGTAATCTATCATTATCAGAGTCACTATTATAATCATCATCATCACTAGTCTATCATCATTAAGGAATCTTAAAACTTAAGAACTTTAAAACAGACATAAAAAGGTTGGTTTTCACAGATAAATAAAGTAAATGTTTTGGTGCAAATTTTCAATCTAGAAAGACCTTTATTTATTATTCACCATCATCATCATCATCATCATCATCATTCATCAATCACTATAATCACTCACTAAATGATATTACCGTGATCTTGACTACCATGCTATCACAGCCGTCTATTACTATCAGATTATTGTCACTATCACTATCTTATATATATTTAGTGAAGGAAGGAATACTATTTCTCTGTGTACTCTGAGGGATCCTCACCTTCTATGTCATTTTCTGCCTCATCATGAGAAAAGACTTCCTTGAGGAACTGAGCAAAAGCTCCATCATGAGTGAGTAGTTCCTTGTATGTTCCAGTCTCAGATACTGTGCCGTCTTTCATCACAATGATATTGTCAACAAAGGGAAGCCAGTGGACTCCGTGGGTTACTAGGATACGAGTCTGTAATAGATCCAAACAGTATAGTAGTCTCCAACTTTAAATTACAGAACCTGTTCATTTGATCTTACATTTAATGTGAATGAATCAGCTATTTCTGTCTGCTCAAATATATGTTGAAAAGTTAAATCATTTTAGTTTTCAGGTTAAAAGCTCATCAAACCTGTAAGAGATTGATAGAATTCTTGAGTTTTTCAATGGATGAAGTATTATGAGTTGCATATTCTCATGGATACGAGTTGTCTTTCTGAATAGCAAATGCATTAGAAGAGAATAATCCCAAGCTGGCTAATGATGATATTAGCCTATTCATTTCACAAGATAAGCAACATGTAATCTAGATGACCATCCTCAGAGGTGAGGCTCACCTTGTCTTTCAGGAGGCTGTTGTGACCAATGACCTTGTTGAAGATGTGTTTCCCAACATGGGCATCCACAGCACTGAGTGGGTCATCCAGCAGGAAGATATCTGCGTCACTGTACACAGCTCTGGCCAGAGAAACACGCTGCTTCTGTCCTCCAGACAGATTAATACCCTGAGAGATATCAAAATCCTGGTAAACCTAACAGAATGCCCATTTCATGTACAAAGATTTATCAAAGTCTGAGGTAAATCAAACAAAATGGTTTGACCACGTGAAAAAAAATGGCCTCCCTTTGCCCTAAGATATAATCAAAGTCTGATATTAATCAAACAAAAGGGTTTACTGAGCTCTGAGAGATATCAATATTTAAAAACTTAAGGGAAGTCAAAATCATGTTTTTACCACAGTGGATGTGGAAATTCTCAGACTCGCAAGTATAATTTGTCTAGGTCACAAAGAGTTCATAGACCCTCTATCCATTTTATACAATCTAATAGTTACTGATAAGACATTGCAAAAATAACATAAATTTTGTATCTTTTAATTTTTTTTATTCTTTAGAATCTCAAATTTCCCTCTGTCGTTGCAAAGTTTCGGTCCCAAGTATTAGATTTCCACATCAAATTTACCTCTCAATCCTGGGTGCCACATTAACTTGATTTTAAACCTCTCTCCTATAATCTGAGATCATGAAGTTTTATTGTATATGCCATATACATCTCATGAAAAGTTAACAATACGAGTACCAGAGAGCCACATTGTTTTCACCTTTTCTCCAATTTCTGTTTTGTCAGCCGCTGCCAAGATTTTGAAATCTTCTTTGAGGGCACAAGCGCTAATCACTTTGTTGTATCTCTTGGATTCAAACTTTGAGCCAAAGACGATGTTGTCCCTCAGGGTTTCATTTTGAATCCAGGCCTCTTGTGCCACATAAGCTATGCTACTCTGTTGATAAAAGAAATAAGTTTTATTAGTCCTTTGTCCCTCACAGCCCTCATCTTTCTCTTGTTCTTTTGCTTAATGCATGAATAGCATGAGCTTCCACTTAATAAAAATCCTCAGTAGTATGGACATGGAAAAAGTTGCTATCAAAATTAGTTGCAAATATCCAGGGATTTTCATATGGAAAAAATGGTATTGTTCCATGAAATACATTGTGAGTTAGTGCAAGCTGCAAGTAGGCTGATTGTGATTAAGCGGAGTTAACTGTTGTTTTTCATGTATTATTTATTATACTTTTTATAGCCAGACACTGCCTTGTGAGACACAGTGTTAAGACCATGTCTTTTCATTATTGCAATGTGAAGAGCACTGGAACAAAAACAGTAAATAGTTACCTGAATGGTTACATTTCCTTTAATCTTTTCCATTTCGCCTAACATGGCTGACAAGAGAGAGGATTTCCCTGTACCAACCATGCCAACCACAGCTACTAATCCACCTTTAGGGATTTCGATGTTGATACTGTAAGATGAAATTCATACAGAATTATTAAGTATTTTTAAACAGATACAGGCAAGAATGTTCAAGGCACTGAAGAAGCTGCCGGTTTTCAGAGATCACGAGCTAGGTACGTTTCAGATAAGCTGCATCTCAAGCATATCTGATGAGCCATTAAGCTGGCCATGACACAAAAATATTTAGTTTAACCATCCCATCTGAGATTTGTAAAGTATTTAATATGCTAAACAGGTTGTAAACACCACATTATGTGCTAAGTTTGTCTTCCTTGTTTGCTACTGTTGATACCATATTCAGGATGATGCAACAACAAAGCCTTGATACTTACTTGTTCAAAGTAGGTCTTTCAATGGAGGTGTCCCATTTGAAGGTTCCATCTTCTATGAGCACAGCTGCATCTATAATGGTTCACAAACAGGCACAATGTATAGATATGTTGTGGTGAGAGAAGTTATTAAATACTTATAATGTGATAATTATGTCACTACACTGATGTACATAATCACGATCACAATAATGATCTTAAGATTTTAAGACCATCTCACTTAATCGATCAATAACTGACTTTTAGCTCACTTTTCCATGCTTGTCTTTTCTTGTTCTTCTTAATGTGGTTGCTTTCATTGCGAAAGTTATAATTCTTGTTTCATTCTATTGATAAAGGCCTTAGAACCGAAACGTTTAGAAGTAATTTTCGATCTTATTTCTCAACTAGATTTTAATAAATTCCTTGAATTAAGGTTGAGCTTATAATTTTTCTCAGTTTTAAATAATGATGATGTGATAATCAGCCTTGCAAAAGAGATATAAAACTGCAGTGTGAGTAAAATGAATATGATTATGAAAACTGATGATCTGTTTCTATTTGCATGAGTGGATGTAGAAACAGGGAATTCCTACCATAACTGATGGCTAAGGATGAAAGACAACAAACCTGCGTTGGGATTAGAAGTGATGACATCCTCTGGAATGTCCTTCTGGTTGAGAAATTTGCTGATACGTTTGGAAGCCTCATAGGCCTGAACACAGTTAGGAATGAGTAAGGCTAGGAAATTGAAAGGCTCATTGAGCATGGAGAAGAGTGAGGCCGTGACAAAAGCTGTGGCGGGGTCTAGGTACCCTCCAAGGATGATGAATACCATAAATGATGCGAAACGCACCTGAAAGTGGAAAGAAAACATTCATTGTTGTACAACTGACAGGAAAATACAGTTTTAACATGGATGACTTTGCATTATGACAATACCTCAGGAGGATAGAAAACATTATGCTATACTTTTGACTTTTTATGTGCGCTTCAGTAAGCTTTATCAAATAAGAAGGTACTACTTTGTGAATTGTAAATGAGACAGAAATGAAGAGGAAGATACTTTCACTCAAGATGAGCACTTACCAAGTAGGGAATGGCTCTGAACATCATGTCAATGCATGCCCTCAGACGGTGGATGGTGTTGTAAATGTCTGCCTCATTTTCTCTGATATCTGATACTTTCTTGATGAACGACCTCTCCCAGGCATACAGCTTCAACACCTAAAATCAAAGGTTAAGTTTTAAAATGCTGTTGGATAAGGTGTTGAATAGCTCTGAGGTAAGAAATAATCTGCATAAATTTGCCAAGATGTGGAATAAATCTATTACTTTGATGAGAGAGGCTTGAAAAGAAAGATGTGTTTTTAGAAAATTGTGAATTTCAAAGTTTGGGGTAAAATGATTTCACAACTAACTGTGCAGAATCAAATGATAGAAGTGGTAGGCCCAAAAGTTTCCAAGACAGTGGAATAAATTAGTTTAGGCTCTAGGGGCCACAATGCTGTCTAATTTAGCATATGGGGGTGAACTATGGGAAACATCATTGATATTTTGGGGGCTTCCCATAATTACTGCCAGCGAGCAACATTTGACAACATTGTGCATATGGCCCTAACTGACCAGTGCTATCTACTGTAGATGAATATGTAACAGACACAGTATGTCTTGTGATAATGATGTAAAAGCATTAAGGATCTTACCTTGATTCCATTAAGAACCTCATTCATGACCTTCACTCTCTCATCCTTGACCTTGTTCTTCTTCTTTTCATATCTCTGCAGCTTCTTGCCTACCCAGGAGTTCAGAGGAATGAGGGAAAGCATAATGGCAAAACCAACAAAAGTGGCCATGCCAAGCTGGCAATACAAGAAATAGATGGCCAGGGATACCTGTAAAATTCAAAGCCAAATATAAATTTAAACAATAAAAGAAGATACAATAAAGGATCCATGATGTGATCAAATCAGAGAGTAAGAGAGTAGAGTGATACTGCTATTGCTACGGCTGCTAAGGATGAAGAAGATGATGAAACCTCAATTCTATTCGAATCTTCTTCGTTGCATCCTGTGTTTTCTTATCTTTAATAGCCAGCTGAAAATGATCACAGCACAATGACAGCAGTGACAGTGGATTTTGGTGATGAGCTTACCTTTAATGGTGTTTGAAGGATCAAGAAGATCGGGTAGCATGCTCCAATAAGCTTGTCCACATCCTCACCTATCAAAGATACTAGCTCTCCACTGGTCAGGTATTTCTTGCTCTCGTTGGTGGCTGACAAAGCCTGTTGAATCAGAAAAGTGTAATTTGTCATACTGTATTAATTCTAGTGAAAGGAAAAGAACTCATTATACTGAAACACTTTACAGTGTGCAGTACAAAATTTGCCACATAGCTCCACTTCAGATAACCCCTATTCTGACACCTATGACAAATTTTATTTAAGTCTTTAGCCTCACTTTTTGCATTCTTCAATCACAATATTCTATAGCCTGACTATTTCCCCCTCAGCTTTTTAAGGTAACCAGTGTTCATCAGAACTGTAAGCAACTGGATAACTGAAGCACTAGATCAATTTCCTCACGTCTACAAACCAACCTTATTATAGACAGCAAGCTTCAGGGATGCACTCATGCGACGGCACACTCGCACGTTAGCCACCCACACACGGTGATGGAACGTGTTCTTCAGAATACACATAACAAACATGAGTATCACAAGAGCATAGCCTTTCCATACGGGTTCGTTCTCTCTGTTCTGAATGTGTTTCATGATTGCCCTGAAAAATCAAACAGCAAGTAATCAGATTATAGATATTGCAATCACAGTTTGAACTGAATATATTCATTCTATTTTAACTGCTATTGTTACAACTTTATCAACTGCTACTGATGATGCTGTTATGGCAGACCTGTTGAACTGTCTGAGTTTAGTTTTGTGCATGAATATTCTCAGACAAGAAATCATTTAAATCCATTTAACTGCAATAAGTTTCAGCACAATTTCCATTTAGTTACAGCTTGTTTCAGCCATGAAAATACTGTATTTTCTTTATAACATTCACTGCATGATTGCAGCTCCTTTTACTTTAAAAAGTTTTGTGTTCTTGAAGAGCTACAGTTTAGTGGAATGGACTGTCTTGGTGAAAGTGAGATGCTTACTCATGCACACAACAAAGATTTTGTAGATAAAATGTGACCAGACCACAATTCTGCGGTATGCTAGGATTGCTACTTACTCTAAGAAAAGTGGATCAAGAAAGTTGGCAACCTCTAGCAGGCACTTCAAAAACTGCAAGTAAAGATAATGATGGTTTCATAGTTTAAAACACAGAGCATGGAGGATGGTAATATTCATAAAAAAGTCACCACTAACATTCTCATCATCTCCTCCACTATCTTCTCATTCTCTTCATTATCATCATCATCATCATCAGGTGATGAACACTTATGGTTCAGTCACTTTTATGAACTAGAAAATTAAATTATGAGAGAGTGAGTAAAAAAAATATAAGCAATAACAATTAAGAAATGTCACTTCTTCTCAATCATCATCATTATCATGATCAACAATTTCATCATCATCATCACCAGTGGAGAAATATTTCACCTGGAAGAGACCATAGCGCAGTCCGAATGTCTTCATCAACACATAGATAACATTTGGTCCCACAAAGGTGACGGTGTCCTCTGTATCATCCCCTTCTTTCTTTCCTTTTTTCAAGGTTTGCTCACTATAATCATCATCCTTCTTGTGCTTTGTTCTGTTGTTGGAGAAATGAAAAAAGGAGAATAGATTAATGAAATCAGTGGATCAAAAACTTATTGAAGCTTGATGACTGCTCTGGCAATACCTTGAATAAAGTAGTAATGGCTTTGACATATGTAATGTATCAGTATCGAGCATCTGACTACCATTTACTAGAAATTTGTCTCAAACCCTGTTCTATTCAGTGCAAAATGCTAGCTCACCTCTCAAGTTCTTTCAGATGCTCATATTTCTTCTCTGCTTCCTTCCAATTCTTCTCAAATCCTGGGTAACTTTGGTTGCACATGTCATGATGGCTGACATCTGGTACATCATCTTCTTCCAATTTTCTTTGATAACCTATCTTCAGAAGCCTGTTGACAAGAAACAATATATGTAGCTGCCCTATAAAATGATGCACTTTTGGCACTATCAAAATCTATAACAACTGTCAAAAAGCATCATTGGGTCAAATTCATCCATTTTGAGTGTGTTTGAAAAGTTGATCTATTTACTATTCCTGTTTCAAACTAAGATGAGAAAAGGCCTTAAAACTGATTCAAAATTAAGTCACCATGCATAATTTTGACAAAGATGTGATTGCACGCCTATTGTCACTTGACCGAATTTCATAGCTGTGGTTTTAATATTTTCTATGAATTCACTGCACACTGCTTTGAATTTTTCATAGTGTCATTTTCTTATGCAGGTATGAGCAGTCAGTCTGAAACAAGTTATTTTATGAATATATTACCCTTGTTGCTAGATGTTTTGTCCTAAATCTAAGCTGAAACTTTAACAATGTATATCAAAATTGTGGTTGTGTCACTTCCTGTCTTTGAAAGACCATATCTTTTTGGAGCAAATAAGTTCAAGCAATAAGTTTTCACCAAACGAAAGAGTCTCGGCCAACCTGTTTGGTGATAACAATACATGTATCTCAGTATTACCAAAATGGGAGATGTGCCTCATTTTGTCAGGCGTGTACCCACTATCCATGTAAGATTTTTACCCTCCCATCCTTACATACTTATGCTGTCATTAGTGACAAGAAAATCTCATCAAATTAAAAAAACACACAGCAGTCTGAATCCCTATAATGACATTGAAAAAAAGTTTAGGTACACAAAGATTACTCTGAGAAAATTTAAAGAGAAGAAATTCTGTGTGGATATTGCATTTTAAGCAGCTTATTTGCACTTCAGCAGTCTACACAGTGACAAGGGGTAGTGGAATTCCACTTCTAGGTTGTAAAGTGGCATTGATGCTCAAACTTGAAAATGGTGTCATGAGTTGCCATACTTAACAGACAACAACAAGATGTAGATGACGATTAAATGAGATAACACTAGAAAAAAAACAACAAACAACAGTTGTTTGTACAATTCTCACCCTATGATCCAGTCCAAGAAAAGATCACTGATGAATGAGGCAGAGTCCTCAGGATGGGGAGGCTGTTCAGAGATATGGATGTGGTCATGAAATAAGAATACCAAATGCTGAGAAATGGAGAGGGCTTATTTAGAATGCATCACTTATCTGTTGCATCAAAATATACTAGTGTTAACAATAGGTTTTTTTAGATGTCCTCTTATAGAAATGGCATGAAGTGGCTACTTATTGGCTAAATGTGATTCCAAATGAAAAGCTCATAAAGATAGGCTGACTTAGCAGGACAGAATTAATTTCTACGATTGCCTTGCATTGTCATTCATAGACTATAAGAGTTATGTACATCAGTCTTTGGATGAAGGCATAAGATAGGCAAAGAACATAAAATGGTTGATTAATTGTTTACATCAGCCTCTGCAAGGACATGATATCCTACACACAGACAGATAATTTATCTCTGATCAAAAGCCACCCAGATACCTACAGCATATTTCAATGTACTCACTTTCTCACTTTCAGATCCAGTTGGCGTCTTGCTATCCCCTCTGAAAGTGCACAGTACCAGCTGGACTAGCACAACAACCAAATAAGATAGAGCCAGAATAAAACTGCCCTGTTCTTTTGTGTACATCTGTGGACAGAAAAAGCCCAGTCTTGTGGAATCTTAGAATTAGAGTTGAGTCTGGCTTATCTATGTTAATATTTTGTGGAGGAAATTCAGAAACTGACACATATCGAGCAGGTTCATATAGGAAAGTGTGGATTAGCCACAGAGAAACGTGATAAAATTAGATGATGACAGCATTCATACTCCAACTTTAGTAGCTGGTGTCAAGAGTATAATACTTACTTGAGCTGGTGAAGTATAACCAAAAATATTGTGCTTCGGAATTCAATTTCTTTTTTGTTTGTTTTCGTGCTATGAATGAAATCTTCAGTTTCTTGGCAAAACTTTAATAATTTATAATAAGATATTATATCTATTCTGCCTTTTGCTATTACCTCTGAGAGCACTGTGCATGCTGATAACAGTACAAATGCTATATCTCACCTCATCTGCAATATTGTTGTAGACAGACAAACAGCTGGTGGCCAGCATGAGAGACCAGAACAAGAAGAGAGGGATGGGGTTGGAATATCCTCGACTGTTCTCAAACTTCAGAACCATAACCACCAGTGCCTGAAGAGTGAATCAATAGAGTGACTCAGTAGATATATATTATAACAAAAAATGAACATCTTGGCTGCACTCTTTCTTCTCTCCCACTTTGTAAGTTAATTCCATGTTTCTCTCCTTTAGATGTTGATACTTCAAACATTTAAGGAAAACATGTAATTTAGATGACTGTATTGCTTGCAAGGAGAAGATTGTCAAGGAGAAGGCAGAAGTGTTGATGAGCAAAACTGAAACAAAGGGTGGATCTTCTTATGTCATCACATGAGTGAATGAAGCTGGTGTAATGACAAATGGTGATTGAGGAAAAATTAATGAGGTGGGCTGAGTGACAGGAAAGGCTTGAACTTGAAAATCAACCACTGACTGGGCACTATTTCTAAACATTCCTTTTGTCCAGTGAAGTGAAACATGAATTATTCTGGGTGCTGTGAAACTATATCTCAAAGAGCTTAACAGAAGTATTGTCTTAAAAACATTTATATAGTATGGTTTACTTATTTCTTTACATAAAATATGATGTGAAGTTTTGAGGTGCAGTTTGGTATGGCACACAAACACTCACAAAGATGCCTATCCGTGTCCAGTCCATGTAATAAGCAGCTGGCGTGTTGGTCAGTTCTTCACAAGCCTGGTTGTGGTTGTCATTCCATAATAGCTGGACAGCGGTCAGTGCGGCCAGGAGGATGGTGATAAACTGTGAAAGAAATATTGATCAAATCGCTGTCACCATCCCCTCTCACTATTGCCCTCTTCATCCTCACAGCTGTCAGAATTATGTCCAACGCCATCATCTTCAGTTGTCATCATAAAAGCAAATGAGAGCAGGACAGTCATATGCACTGGTGGTTTCATCAGGCAAACTCATAACAGCTGGTCTAGTATGTTAAAATTGGAAAGAAAAACAAAACAAAACACTCAGGCATTTGCCAATGTATGAATAAGGAAGTAAAATGAACCAGTAGCTAAAAAGAAGGGAGCAGAGAAGAGGGACAAGAGAATGGGGAATGAAGATTTGGAAAGAGAGGAGAGAGAAGAGAAGGAATTTAAAACAAAAAAAAAAGGATGGAAGGAATAAGAGAAGGAAGGCAAGAGGGAAGGAATTAAACAATAACAAAAAGAGAGGAAGGGGGGAGGGAAGGAGCGAGGGAGAAAAGACACTAACCATCTTAATCTGTCCAGCTGTCCCAAGTTTGACTGGGTCTTTCCCCTGTGACATCAGATAGAGCAAGTAAAAGGGTATGACCAGCCAAAAGTAGGCAGTGGGGGCCCACATCACTGCCGTCATATACAGACACTCTGAAGGGTCCTTGGCAGCTGCTGCTCCATCTAGCGTACATGTTGTGTTATCCGCCTAGGAATAGCAAAAGAAAAGACAGTGAACGTATCAGAAGATGGATGGACAGGAGAAGGGCATAATTAGAATATTTACAGCAGTGTTCTCTAGTGTTCAATCTTAAAGGAAGACTGAACCGTCCTACAGACCATATTAAATCATACGGTACCCTATTATTTCAATAAAACAGTCTTTCAAGTGTGTGTCATAATGATATGACGCCTCTGCTGGCCCCAGACAACTCATAGGATTACATTATCCAAAGTCCGAATTGTTACAACCACTGCGCGCGTGGCGGCCATAAGCTTACGTCAAATACGTTCTNCCCCATCCCACGCGCTAAATGCAAACTGAAAAATCAAATGCACAGGCTCGCATTACAAGTCATTTTTATTGAAACGAGTATATTTATTAAATAATTCAAATCGACCTGAGCTTAATTTTACTGTATAATGTTATTTATAATAATCTTACTGTATAATCTTACTGTATTGAACTAAAAGCAAGTAACATTCAATTTATCGTTCATGGTCATACCCTGTCCAATGACTGACAGACATCTCCTCGAGCCTCGTCTTGCATTGCCCCTTTGTACGGATCTGTTTGACAGTGTTGTCTGACGTTACCAACGTCGAAAAACTGGTGTCAGCAACTGTTTGGCTTTATATCTCGAGCAGGTGGGAGTCAGCCTGTAACCCTCTGAAAAATAATATGCGTAACCATTGCACCACTTCCAAAAATAGCTGTTTTAAAAACTCCACAGTATGACCTCGGGCTTTTCAGACCGTTATCTTTTCAACCCCCATATTTTCATGTACAAGCGGCATGAAACTTCAATATGGCCGGATTTTTTCCCATGTCGCAGTGGTGTCATGATTTTAAAAAATGCTGACATGGCACTGAAGTTTGCTTTGGCTTGTTTATTGTATATATCTGACATTTTTTGCTTTTTTACATCAAATACATGGAATACTTTAGTTGCTGGCAGAGCTTCCAACATAAAGTCAGTAATGGTAAAATAAAGAAAGTATGAACCAGATTTACTCCTCAAGTGTAGCACATAATAAATATTCTAAACGCTGGAAATGGAGAGGCCAAGACTCTAGGTAAGCGTTCTGTACAAAACACTGGGAACAGAAAAAAAATCGATCAATAGCATAATAGTACTATCGTGAACCGATAGTTATGTACACCCTTGCATGTGGTAATTTGACCACATTGTAAATTCAGATATAGACAAACAGTCTACAAACAGTACCTAATGAATAACGATATGAAAATCAAATGTTAAAACAGCTGACAAAGCCTTCTTTTACTCTAATTGAAAAAACCGCATATCTTAGCAATTTATCTAATCTTAAAAGGCGGACAGACTCGATAATGTAACTTACTAAAATATGCAGATGGTAGACAAAACTGAGTGCAGTTTAGCGATGAAACAGCAGGTTTAAGTTCCAGTTCTTTTATTCGGTGCCACAGTTTGTGCTCTTCGTGTGGACCAAAGAGCGAGTTGAAATTTTCAGCCGCATGTGTTAGATATTTATACTAAGAAGCAGGTCAGAGGTGCCGGTATGTCATAGATTATTAATAGCGCGGAAGTGCGACGTCACAGTGTCCGCAGAAACAATCGAGAACGGCTTAAGGCAAGCAGTAAAAGTATGGAAACCTGGTGTGGTTAACTTTGAAAGATTATTATTGTCAATTAGTTACCTGAATTACCTGAGCATTTCTGATGGGTTATTTATGTAGCCTAACTGTAGCAAAGGGAATATGATGAAGGCATATAAACGGGCGGAGCAAAGAAAAAAAAAACAACCCAAAAAATGTGTACAAGAACTATGAGGCTTTCTTGACGGCCAGTCTAGAAAGTGGCCTGCAAACAACACTACGTGTTGAAACAACGAAATTCTTCCTTAGGCGGAAGGATTCTTATGGAAAAATGGTTAAATCTGGCCTTGTCTTGTTTTTGAAATTCTTGCTATAAAAGTGAAGTTAGCTCTTTCAATCGTTTTTGTCCTGTCTTATCACCTCATGTGAATTCTTCGTTACCCCTTTTTCTAGTTTGCACTGCCTGTTTAACGGCAAAAAGTTGGGTTCTAAGACAGTTTTATTTCTTTTGAGACTGAACAATCAGAGATTCAACTTCAGGGCAAAAGCAAGCTAAGGGATGGATTGGGGTCTCAATCCTACTGTATTTTCCTTTGGTTTTTTTTTGGTTTTTCTTTATTATATTTTATGTGGGAATAGATCTGCTCTAGTGTGGGGAAAGAAAGAAAGAAAGAGAGAGAGAGAGAGAGAGAGAGAGAGAGAGAGAGAAGGGGGGAAAGAGAGGGAGAGATGTAGATATGCATATGACAGGCAAACAGACAGACTGACAGACAGACAGAAGAATGACGGCTGGTTAGCGTAAAAAAGAATATCTTTACCAAGCTATATGAAGTCACTAACAGCATGCAGAGCAGAGCTACATAAATAAGTACTGAACAACCTCCCCCCCC
>JAWQUT010000189.1:551418-563918 GCA_033807755.1 Ellobium chinense
AACCCCCCCCAACCCCAAAATATTCTTTTAAAAACTACTACTTGATACATTTTTATCACTATCTTTCGATTCTGTCTGTGTGGGCGAAAAGGGAGAAAGGGAGGGGACGGAGGCGAAATAAATCTTAAGTATCACAACTTTTATCCGATAACCAGAACTTGTAGTTCACTGTCTTTGAGTTATGTTTCCGCCCCCCCCCCCTTCCTTTTAAATAAATATATATAATTCGAAGATTACGCATTATCTTCATGATAGGAGAAAATGTTAACCCTCTGGGACGAGCTTGCAATGGGTGGTGCAATCACTTGCAAAACAGCCTAAACAGGATGGGCTGCCGCACTTGTACTGTCTTGTATCCTGAACAACGATGCCGAGATGACGGTGGCTGTTGTTAAGGTTGGTAGGTGAAGCCAGATTAAGCTAATGCGGGGTTTGTAGCAGCAGGGGTGGACTTAGAGACGTGGGCGCGCCAGAGAAAGATGCTGAACCCTGACAGTGCAGTCGAAAGAGCGCGAGTTGGTGAGTGTGAGAAAGAGAGAAAGGGGTAAAGACAGAAAGAGAAAGAGAGAGGGGAGAGAAAGGCAGAGAGAGAGAGAGAGAGAGAGAGAGAGAAAGAAAGAGAGAGAGAGAGAGAGAGAGAGAGAGAGAGAGAGAGGGGTGGGGACAGGCAGACAGACAGTCGAAATGAGCCTGATGAACGTTCATTTTTATTGTCGTTCTGTCTTGGCATAGTTTCAAACTCTGCGGGCAGGGATATCATTCTCGGGGTCCAGATTCCCTATGCTGCATGAGTCCTTCCCCTCCCCCTTACCTCTCTCTTTTCTTTTTGTTTGCGCTGTTTCTTGAGAGTTTGGAGTCGTGACAAGATAGAAATTTCATTGTCAACTTAAAGCAAAAAAAAAAAGAAAAAATTCGTATGTTTTTTCGCAAAGACATATGAATGCATTACATACGAATGTATTCTTGAATTTTTCTCTTTAAACTGACATTAGCAGAGTATGGTACTGTCTTCGTGTTAAAGGTCGTGGAATGTGTTCTGTATTTGTAAATTCTAAAAGCCCGCCTTAGAAAAGAAACAAATCATGATAGTAATACTTCCATAAGTTTAGCTAGAAATGGCCCCAAACTGCTTTTTTTGCTCCTTTGTTTTATATTTGAAAATCTCCCAGGCAAGAATGCTCTCGATCATCTCCTTTAGATTGATTTGAAAGGCCTTGGAATGTCTTTATCATTGTTTTTCCTAAAACTACACCCAAAAGAAATAAATAAATCAAAACAAAACGTTTTACTTACTATCAGCTAGAAACTGCTTCAAACTGCTCCTTTTGTTTCCATAAAAATAAAATAAATTTCCAGGGACTTGCCCATGAACACCCTCTCCCCCTCCCCGCCGGTCCAGGTTACGCTTCCGTCTTCGGCAGTTTCGTTGGTGCCCTTGGGGGATCTATGCTTTTTACTCCCTCAAACAACAGTCCTGGACCCGCCTCTGCGTTCATGGCATGAAAAAAAAAGTAGGCCAACAGTGTTCTTTTCTTTTTTTTTTACCATAAATAATCTTGTCCTACTTACATATTATACTCAGACTATATCTTTGAAGTGATTATAAATCATTCCTTTACAGCCTGTTTACAATTTCTTGACTTACTTGCTTTCATGTGGATAGAAACACTAAAAACTAAACACACGACTAGCAGAACTTGCACCTATGTGCAAATCAATTGAAACAAACCGCCATCTTTCTCTTTTTCCTGTACAGTCAAGCTTTTATGCTGGAAAAGGGGTGTTCTGCATTTTTTTTCTGTTTTTTGAAGAAGATGTTTATTTCATTGTTTTCTGATCTAAGAATTAACAAATGTTGCCATAATTAACTATACTTTAATCAGCTGAGATTGCGTCATGCATTTCTTGATTGTTGTTCAAACACCTGCGTTTAGTAGTCAGTGCTTTGAGGGCTTAAAATTTGTATTCTAGTCGTTCCTCAAGGAAGCACAGAAGTATCCTGACTGAACATGAAAAAAGACAGCAGGCATTGTGGAGCAGCGTGGCCTAAAGATTACAACACTGAACTCAAGATATAAAGGTCGTGAGTTCGATTCCCGACCACGGTCATGTTGTAAGTGCCTTGGGAAAGCATTTCATTCACATTTTCCTCAATCCACCCGACTGTAAAATAGGTACCTGGCTGTTGGCAGTGGAAGATATTGTCAGAATGCTAGCGATCAGAGCATATAAATGGCAGTGGCACTGTATGTTCCCTAGAGAGTCGAGAAAGTCCTAGAAAGATCAGGCCTGCTGGGGTAATAATAGTGTGAAGTCGCCTGAGCGGCCATTAGCCTGAATACAAAACTTATAAACCGCATTAGTATTATTATACCTGTAGGTGTCAGTCTTGCAAGTGTAAGCTGTGCGGTCAAAATATAGAAGGAAACAGAGTCTGTTACTCCACAGTAAATGTGGTCGGAGGAGGAAAATCACCCCATGAGTTTGGCGATGCCTCGAGTCATAATCAGACTGGTGGTTGTGACTTGAAGCTGTGGGAGGATCACCAAAGAACAGGACAAAATAAGCGAGAACACATAGACAGGTCTAATTTTGTATCCATGTTTACATTATACATATTTTCTCCTACATGCGGATTTTTTCCTATGTACAAGCCTTAACTGTTTTTGATCCATTGTTTACCTTCTCTCTTCTATATCAAATTTTAATACTGTTGCCAATATAATATGGGTTAAACTGCAAGAGTATTATTGCAGCTTTAGTAGTTATGTTTCTTACCACTGCATCCAGAGTGGAAATTGAGAGGGGCAGGAAGCAGTTACATGCTAACGGTTGGGATACAAATAAAGATAAACGTGATCAAAGGATGGAAACCACCCCATGGGATGAATCTTGGCACTGGAAAGTGTAAAAGACCGTAGCAAAACAAAATAATGATCCCCTAAACACTGATCTAAAGCACATTGAAAAGTTGTGGTCTATTTGCAAGCATTGACTTCGTGGACTTGACTTCACAACATTGGTAAAACTGAAAAAGGATCTACTTCCAGTCAGTTACAGGGACGCAAAAATCCTCCAGGATTGGACAATAGTAGTGAATTTGATGCCAAATCGCATCAAAAAGCTTCTCATGAGTTGAGGAGGTTATATCATGTATTAATATGAGGTAAATGAATATCATTCACCATAATTTTTTTGAAAAAATGAGTTTTCGCGATTTCAGAGTTTGTTTCAGTTTATTTGCATAAGAGTGTAACAGATCATGTTTCTCTCCCCCCCCCCCCNCTCCCTCCGTCCATCTGCCAATAATTATACGGAAATTACAGGCCTGGAGAGGGTCCGACCCCCAAGGCCCCCACGGATCTCAAATCCGCCCCTGAGAGATAACGTAGAAGATATTATAGTGTGTCCAACAATATACGTTCTCGGATTTTCGCGAATATCTTTGATTTGTTTGGATCAATCTTCGCCAAATTTTGCATAGCCTCCTGTTTCAATTTGTCGTGATAGAAACATATTTTTTTCATCTTTATACACTTACAGATATAAACGTTTTCTTCATTAAAGTATAATTATAAAAAACTCAAGACACTCGATTGTTTAAAATACAGAAGTTTTACAGTTTTCACAGTTGTCTTCTGTTGACATCAGTTCCACATAAGAGCAAGTCCAAATATTTCAGGCAATGCAATGTTCTGTGTTTTAGCAGTCTCACGTTCTGTGTTCCGCAATTGAGACAAAACATTTTCTCCTCCCTCGTTGCTGTTTTTATCGCCGACCGCATCCGTTAAAAAGGACAAACTACTACGTCCACGACCAGAATTGACATAAAATAGAATACAACAGTCATCAGCAACTAATAGAAAGTCTCTTCGCTACCTCTGACTTCTTACTGTCCCCACCCCTTCCCTTCGTCATATTTTATCAAAAAGAGTGTACAGTTTGATGGCTCCATCTCGATGCATTTCACCCCCTCCCCTTTTTACACATACAATAATACACACACTGATTAGCCGAACACGACAGTCACTTGCAAACAAAAATATCTTTACATATCGCTCGGTCCATTTACCGGCATTCGACATAATAAAACATGGATCCGCCTCGTTTGACGCGCTCAATTAATAACTCAGAGGTGGGCGGAATCTAGATTTAGAGCCAATGGTTTCTTTCGAAGCGACAAACTTTGAGATGTGCTTTTAACTTTTTACCTTGAAGTACTTGAACAAGCATTGCCACTTCCTGTCTGATGCGGGCAAGCCAAGGAATTCAGGCCCCTGCCCCCCGAGTTTATCTATAAGACTATACCATCATAATGCGCAATAAGAGTACGCCATAATTCATAAAATCTTGAACTGCACATCTAGATCTAGTTGGAAGTAAAGTGAAGTTGTAAACTTTTTCTTCTTATCACTTGCGCATGATTTTGCACTTCAATCCCGATCACATTAGTGCAAGCCCTGTCTAGCAGCTCATGGCGTTGCTGTTATTCCATGTACTTTTGCTACTGCCATCCTATAAATTTATTTTTCATACAGATCTAGACTACGTTTTGAAGGAAACCATTTATGGGCTCTGGAAGCTAAAAGTTTGTAATACAAACTAGTAAATAATGAGGACAAATTGAGCAGGCATTTGACAAATTTTAATGTTTTAATAGTAGAGTCTCGATTAAGCCGAGCTCCCGGAAATCCCGTGCGTCTATTTTTAGAAGGGGGGCGGAAATTGAGCTGCATCCGCTTGAGTTCAACGATGGCGAACAGAGAAGTAGGCTTCGAAGTGAAAAATGTTTATTTTTGATGTGAATAAAAATTACTTTATACCCTTAGCACTTACTTTTCTTGAGTTTGGATTAAATGTGATGCCTGTCCTTTGTACAGTTTGGCCTGGTCATAATCAAAATACAGTACAGCGAAACTCTGCTCATACAAGTAGCCTATGACTTAACTAACACGACGATTATTCAGCATAATCTTGTTCACAAGACCTTAGCTTAGGCCCATTGTTTTGTTTTTTGATAAAAATACTCTGAAAAAAAACAACCCAACATAACATGGATCACACCCTGAGTAACTTGATGTGGTGTTGGTGTTTCATTACAGTGGAACCTGGATTTATTAAGTTCTCGTCCTGCACAGTTCAGTTCTTTTCCTTATTTAGCTTTGTTATTAAGATCTACATCTTGATATAAAGTATACCTTGGTATTCATTATATTTATCCACATTCTAAGGATGGCAGCGTCTCTGAAAGTAAAATATCTTGACCGCATGCTTCATCTTACAACCACATAGTACTGGATCTAGATTTAGATCTTGGTAGATAGGGCTAACCTCTGTCAGACAGATGGGTTACACGATATTGTAAACATAAACTATGGATAAGCAACACAAATCTTGCTGTTGCTTTGTTTTCATTTTAAAAAAAAAAAAAGGAGCACACTGTACACAAACATTCACCTTCGAGCACACGAAATGCTAGTAAATAATGTTGCCGATATGAAGCTGGCTATGCGGGCGATTGCATCGCCATATCTACTCCATATATATATCTTTCTCGTTGTGTTTGGGCTGTGGAAATCTTTTAAAAGTCACCCCTTTCATATCCCCGTGATCTTTTCGCCTTGAGTCGCTTCTACACACCCCACAGGTGCATGTTTTGTTAACCATCGTTCCGATTCAAACACTCAATGAGTCTAGGCTTAGGCCTGATTGTCGGTATTGGCTGCCCCCCTTCTAAAAATAGACGCCGGTGGTTTCCCACAATGCGCTAATCGAGACAAGTCTATTAAGATGCATATATATTTGCTCTTGTGGGGAATTCAACCCATTATAATTATTATCTGATGTTTCATCCGCGAACACGGCCGCAATGTTCTCTCACTTCCCCTATCATTTTGACTTTAGTCAAATGGAAGGTGAATAGAAATGCTGGTCGTTTCAACACAAATTTCAAGTGACAGCTACTCATGAACTAAAGCTGGATGACTAAAATTTTGCGGTCGGTCATGTCAGATAGATGGTGAAATAACATTTAAAAAATATAGTCGGAAACAATGCACTGACTCCTTTCATGAAAATATGCTTGAACGTCTTATCTTCCTCGTCGTCGTCATCATCATCTAAGTTTAAATAAGATATAAACGTCCAATCATCATCTTTCTATATTAGAAGTTTACTCTTCTGTTGTCTTAAAACGACATGACAAAAAGCCAAGAAACACAAAGAGCATAGGCTAAAGTAGATTGAAAAGTTAAATATTACAGGAACAAAACAACCTTGATATTAGAATTTTGAAACATGCACTACAATTATCCGTATCAAAAATGTTTGTGTTTAGAGAAGCTGCGTATCCTCACGTCATAATCCACGTAGCTGTAAACCACCTTATTTTCGCGATTTCCTGTGGGTCGAGTTTTTTATATAAGTTGATGAAGAAAACGTTTTTATTTCCATCTTCGTAACCGTCAAAAAATAGTTTCTTGTCAAGACAAATTGAAACAGGAGGCCATGCAAAATTTGGCGAAGATTGATCCAAACAAATCAAAGATATTCGCGAAAATCCGAGAACGTATATTGTTGGACGCACTATAGTAACCCAGTACGCCATACTACATCTTTCACTCGTTTCTTCAATCTCTCATTCTTTTATTCACTCTGTCGTTCATTGATTGTGTGTGTGTGTGTGTGTGTGTGTGTGTGTGTGTGTGTGTGTGTGTGTGTGTGTGTGTGTGTGTGTGTGTGTGAATTTGTTCGTTCACACAGTCATTCGTTTGTTGATTGATTGATTCATTCGTTTGTTCACTCACTTCTACAATCACTCATTCGTAATTTCATTCATTCATTCTTTCTTTCATTTCATAGCTCATTCCCATATTCATTCATTCAAGCATTCTTTGGCTTATTTATTTGTTCCTTCATCCCTTCATTTGTTCGTTTACTCATTCTTTCATTCATTCTTGTCTTCGTCTCTTCTTTCATTTATTCAATGAAATAATTATGCGTACTGAAATATCACGCGCGTTTATTCTTTCCATGTCACTGTGAAGTCAGTCATTTCATTACTTTGCATTCATTTAGTGCACGTACATGTCAGTATGCTTTGTTCTACTTGTGTATGTCTTATCGAAACTTGTCAAATATATGGAGGAAAAAAAACCAACAAGCTGCAAATCTGCTATCTATAGTGCACATGTGACAGGGGTGGCTAAAAATAGCAGCTGTGACGCTAGCGCTGTGAACTCCAATGGCTCGATAACTAAGTGGTCAGAGCACTGGCTTGAGAAACATAGATTCATTGTTCGAT
This sequence comes from Ellobium chinense, assembly GCA_033807755.1. Taxonomy (NCBI): domain Eukaryota; kingdom Metazoa; phylum Mollusca; class Gastropoda; order Ellobiida; family Ellobiidae; genus Ellobium; species Ellobium chinense. The sequence goes on from JAWQUT010000189.1 coordinate 558,722, forward strand.
TTCTCTCTGTGGACATATTTTCCCGTCATTTTTAATGGATGAAGAATATAAAAAAATGGTCTGTTCAGAATCTTTTCAATCTCGTTCACATATCTTCTCTTACTCTGCCTTCATTAACTGAAAATATTTCCTTATAGAGGAATAATAAACACAAGTGTACTGTAGATGACAGATTCGCACCCCGGATAGTGTCCGATTCTGTCGGAAAACACAAGTTAATCATATTCATGAAAAGTGGACGAACCATTATAGCGGCATAAAAGGTATGAAAATGCCAGTGCTTTTTTCCACTGTTTGCTATATAAGGTTTTACAACTCTCTTTAACTTACGAAAGGGCATCATGTCAAAATAATTTTCACACATGTTGTTGAATGCCTCCTTCAAATTTTGACAGATAGAAAAATGCCCTCCTAAGCAAAAAATATTACACTTTGAGAACTTTGGCAGTGAGTGCGGCTACCTAATATTTTAGGCCTTTTATACACAGCAAACAGGGTAATCTTACCCACCTAGCAGCAACCACACAGTTTATACTTGAATGGCTAGCCCTCACCCACAGAAGTATTTGCATCCATCTAAGCCTTCGAATTTCAAACCCAACCTATTTGCTCCCTCCCCATGGCCAGTTTTCTACATTAAAATTGCACACCTTTACGCCAGTTTCATAAACTTCATATTATGTTACCTAAAATAAATACGAGTTAATTTACAAATAATGTGAGAAAACCCGTACGGCGCGGATGTTAAAGGGATCCAAGTTACCTTGTTGATTGGGTTCCGCTGTGACCACTTATCCTTGTTGACGGGAACATCATAGACCACAGTTTGTTATCTGTTATGTAATCTTGATTGTTACACAGTCTGTTATCCTGAGGGGAGAATTGTTTAAAACTTCTTGTTTGCATGATCATAAAAGCATCCATCTTCCTGAACTATTCGATGCATTTACTTAGATTTAATTTAGCCTCATTATCGCCTCTAAAGTTTTCTGCATTTTCCCGTTCAGTTGTTTTTTTTCCTTTACTTTCTGCATTTTCCTGTTCAGTGGGATTTTTCCTTTACATTCTGCATTTTCCTGTTCAGTGTTTTTTTTCCCTTTACTTTCTGCATTTTCCTGTTCAGTGGGATTTTTCTTTTACATTCTGCATTTTCCTGTTCAGTGTATTTTTTTTTCTTTATTTTCTGCATTTTCCTGTTCAGTGGGTTTTTCCCTCTAATCATGGATGGTCTTATTCTCGATGGTATCTAAGATTCGGAGGTTGTATAATGTGCAGAGAGGGAGATTGTATATATTAGATATATGTAGTCTAAGAGGCTTTATTTCCTTAACTGCGGATTTAGGGTTACAGTAGTCAAGGTTTCAGGCACCTATTAGTGGCCAAATCACCCATCTTCCCCATTTAATCCGCTAAAATATAAAATCCCCCTTTTTGGGGGCCCTGCTAGCCAGTGTCAGAGTGTAGTGATTTGTAAAATGACCTTTGATCTAAATAAAGCATCCAATTTTACAGTTTCAGGTACAAGTTGCGCCTCCTAAATACAAAAAAAAAAAAAAAAGAGATTAAGTGTGTAGGCCTATGTATTTGCAGGCGGTCAAAACCAGCCTAATGAAAAATTGAGGACCAAATCAGAATTCGAGGTGACCCTTTTTGAAAGACATTTAAGAAAACTTTCGGAAGCTGACCCCCATAAATCCCCCTCCCCTCCCTCGCAGCCCCTTTTTTCTTCCCCTTAATAGATCAGACAAAAGAAGAACTTTTAATCTCCATGGGAGAAATTTCCCGAAATGACAGTGAAATTTGTAGGATAACACAAATTAATGTTAATAGGGCCGAAGGAAGAAAAAAAAAATATTAGGTGCCAGTAATCTCAAACACGGTATTAAAAAGGGGAATCACTCGATTTCTTTCTGTTGATCTGAAAAACTGAGAATTCAGTTCTCCTGGCTAGTCTAGGTACCACTAATTTGTGGACCATGTTTTGCCGTTTGTGTGATAGCACAGTCGGCAGAACTCTCGAGCGACATTTGCAAAGATCTCAGGTTCGATCCCTCTTTAGGCTGCTGGTTTTTTTTTTCCTCCGATCTCCTTCGTTATTCTTCTTTCTTTTCGTTGCTACATGTACTGTTTGATGTATTTATTTAGATTTAACTCAATCCCATTTTCTCTGTTCATTCACTCTGTATTTTCCTGTTAAATGTGTGAGATTAGTGTGAGATTACACCTTTATGTTGAGAAAAAAAAAACATGTTTAGAACTAACTGTCTGAGTTTACACATTTAATATCATTGTGATAAAGTCACCAGAAGGGAATAAAATATCTAACCATAATAATACCAACTGTTTCATCTATTTTTCGGAATACAGTGCATGGCTAGTTTATGTGAAAACGTGCGAATTTTTACTTCAATAAAAGTTTGTCCACTATCTATTAGAGTTATTACCTAAGCTCTTCTTTCGGAAGGTTTCCCTATAAAAAAATTGACCATTACTACCGTTGTTTTAACGTACACACACAATCTCGTCTTTCATTGAAGCGTCCCAGGATATGGTCTTACGCGAGGCCACGGGAGTGTTTGTATGTCGTGTGTTCTATAAATAAACTGTTATCTTTACAGCGCATGTACTTTCTCCCTGACTTAAAATGCACTGCGGATTGTTGTCAGCGCATTCTGTAGGTAAGTTTTGTGAGGCGAGGACTAGCAGTTAAAAACATAGATGACACCACGAACTGATTGATTTGCTGAGTTGTTATTTTTGTTTTGTTTTGTTTTTTTTGTAATTCCAGACTACCTGTTCAAATCATACCGACTTCGAATGTCATTTGTTTGAGATTTGTGCATAGTATGTCTTTATCTGGTTATTAAGGCTACTTGTTAAGGTTAGCTCTAAAATCTGCGTCAGCGATATTTACTACATAGCAGCTGTTTTAGTATGGAAGGTGTTTGACAAAAGCACCGATAGAAATCCTTTATGTTTATAACCGGCTTCTACAGCAATGTCTTTGTTTCCATCTCTCTTCTTTCTTTCCCTCTCTCTCTCGCTTCTCTCTCTCGCTCTCTCGCTTTTCCCCAAAGTGTTCGCATGGGCACCGCTTGAAGCCAGTTCTGCTTTGGTCGATCGATGTTACGAAATGTAGGGCGTAGAATTTTTGGTGTGCTTTTGTTGTCCCGTGATATGTCGCGTTTGTTTAATGTGTAGTTTGTGCAGGGAGCTCAAGAATTTCATTTAGCGAGCATATAAATCATACGGATATGCTCTCTGAAATGTGCCATAATATTACACAAGTACCAGTGCTTTAGCCTTGTGTTATCTCTATCAACATGTGCGTAATCAGCATTCACGACGAATGCAATGCCGGGACACGCAGTAAGTGTTTGTATATGTCTTGCTAAGATTCATCCTACACTAAGTATTCATTCATGAAATGTGTCGCCATGGTCAAATGAAGTTACTGCATTTAATCAAATTTTAGTAACCCCATGAAATAAACGGGAAAAAATATGAAGGGAAACAACTCTGAAAGATAAACCCGTTACTGCTTACTCGTCACATTCATGTCTTCAGTATTAAGCAGGTTTAATGACTGATTCATACTGTGGAAGCGTACATCCCACAAAGTGAAATCTGCCCGTACAGCAAGTATAGATGCCTAATGTCAGCTGTTTCCTTGTACTGAAATAAACTGGAGCTATCTTTAAAATGTATTTGGACGGCGAGACATGACCTTTAGAAGGGAAATAACTGGAGCAAAATAAAATTTTTGCTTACTCGTCTGCTTCCATGTACCGCTCATGCAGGTTCATACTTTGGAATTCTGCATTTGAGTTCTAAGTGCTTTCCGAACAAAAAAGTTTACATTTCTTTAACCAGTTATTTCCAATTTTCATTCAACACTGTCTTCAAAGGAAACTAAATAAAAGACTAAAGAAAAGAAATAGAATCCATCTCATCTCTGATGTTCTTCATCTAGGGACATACGTTCTGAATTGCTTTTAAGTCTCTGAAAAAGGACAGCCGCTGTGGGGGACTATAGATAGTGCCAAACAACGAACCGTTAATCGAAAGTATACTTGCATTAAAACGTATCCTTCATGTTCTTTATCTCAACGGTCCCCCCCCCTGTCTCTTATACACATCNTTCAAACTTTATAATATCCCCGGAGGACTCCCATCCCACTCCAAGTTTTTTTTTATAAGTTTATGATGTTTTACTGTTTAAGGCATTGCTCTCTCTCCCTCTATCTTTCCCTCTCTCAATCTCTCTCTCTCTTACCCCTCTCTCATTCTCTCCCTCTCTCTTCATCTCCAGGTGACTGTTGACACCTCCACGAGACATTCTTAGATCTGTCAATGCACACCTTATTCATGTTGGTGTCCTTGTTATTGTTGCTGTTGCTGACGTTGTCCATCAAAACAGATAAATGATAACGAATACAATGATGAGAATAATGATGGTAATGATGATGATGAGCAACGACAATCGTTATTTTTGACGACGTGGATAGTGAGACTCAAAACAGAGCTAAAGGAAACCCTTTATGTGCTTTTCTAAATCTGGTTGCAAATCTCGGATAAAAACACATGTAATTACGTTTCGCCTGCTCTTTGGCTGTTGCGAAAAACATGTATGGTTAATATAAAATAGGTCACAGCATGCTACAATTTTCCCAATAAGTGAATACGAATGTATAATGTAGATGATGATTATGATGATGATGATGATGATGATGATGATGATGATGATGATCATGATGATGATGACGACGATGATGATGATGATGGCACAGACAGTAAAATCAGTTAAAATCTTGATGATGATGCTGAAGCTGATGAAATCGGTGAAACCTTGATATTATTATTGCCGTCTTTTTGAAAAAACTCAAAAGCAAGGAATGATACTGCTGATGGCACACTATTTTTTTTACATCGAGATCTCCTCCTCACTTGACAGGCTCAAGTCATTGGAGAGGAATCTCTACCAGATCATCAACATTACAGACTTAACACAGATTTTGTCATGTCACGCGTTTGACCTACAAACAACAATAACGACCACAAAATGAGCTACATGTCAATCTGCCATAAACCTGTTTACGGGGTGAGTATCGAGCCATCCATCCATCCATCCATCCATCCATCCATCCATCCATCCATCCATCCATCCATGCATCCAACCTTCCATCCATCCATCCAT
>JAWQUT010000189.1:570283-618911 GCA_033807755.1 Ellobium chinense
CCACCCAACAAATCTCCCTTTAAGGTTTGCCAGTGTATTCTTGTGTATTATAAGACTGAACCGTATATATCTCCTGAATTAATTCCTTTCCTCCTCCACCCTCTCTAAAATCGACATGCAGTAAAGGCAGAGAAAAGAGTGTAACCTTCACAGGCATACAGTTGCATATTATACAGAAATCAGACATACATTTTTAGGGCCGTGGTGTGATGCGAGAGGTTTAGAGATATTAAAGGATAAATTTCATATTAAACACTTCAGAGCCATGATGAAACATGTTGAGAACAAGGACACAGAACCAGCATGGAAAGGCTATGCCCTGGTGGTGACAATGTTCCTTCTGTCAGTCATCAAAGGATCTCTGCATCAGCGTCTGTGGGTTTGTATTCGAAGGCTCAACAAGCACATAAAGATCGCTGTTGAAGTGGCTGTATACAAAAAGGTTAGTCTAACCGTGCTTAATACATGAAGCTTGAGACTGATATCACTTGCAAGAGGCAATCATTGTAGTATTTTTTATCAGGCCCTAATATAATAGGCTATTTCCAACTGTTACAACGGTTTGTTTCAAAATTCTAAAGTCAAAGTTGCGAAGTCTTTTACAGTCTGCTTCATAGCTAATGTACAGAGCAAGATTGTGAGCCCTTGTAGTTCCAAGGACAGTGCCTTGGTTTTATCAACAAAGGATACTTTTCAAACAGAAATTATCGTAAGTGAAAGGAGTTGGAAGGGAAGAGTGAATGAAGAAGTTATGGGCTTGACTAACTTGTGCATGTAACTTTTTGTCTCTTGAATTATTTAGGGCGTGAGAACTAACTAGAGAAGTTGTTATCATTTGACAAAATTCAGATACCAATTTTAACTAGAAATCTCTCAATGCATTATGTTTCTAAAATATATCAAAGATAAAATCCTCATCTGATTCTCAAGTTATTGCGAAAGAATCTGCTGTACTCAGTCCTGAACCTTTAAATCTGAGGATTGTGTGAATATTTGATTTCTCAGAAAAAAATTATCCCCACATTTTTATCAAATATTTGTATTGTCATACAAGGACGTCACTCTTCAGAATATTTTCTGAAATTAGAAATGTTGATGTCTTTCACAGATGACATTATTGGTTCTAGAAACAGTCTGAATAGAAAAATCATAATTTCATAAAATGTTCATTCTTCTTTTTGTATATTGTTTTTTGTTTGTCTTGAACATTCTCTTCCAATGTTATAAAGACTAATTGCATTGTATGTATGTACATACACATTCATTTCTTAAGAATAACCTTTGTATTAAGTAAATAACCGATCAATAATGACATATTCTAGATAAGACTATATGTGGAATTGCAGAAAGTTCAGAGAAAAAAATTCTGTGAAAAACGAGTGGCATCTTGTTCACGGTAAAAGTATTTCCTTACAAGGTTAGTTCTACCCTCCAAAGCCTAAGCCCCTCCTTCTTGCTACTGTACCTGTTGTTTCTGTAACCGATGCAAGGTTTGATTTATCTATTTACCTCAAAGGCACTGACAGCCACCAACGAAAGCAAGAAACTGAAAACATCAGGAGAACTTTTGTCCTTGATCAGTGAAGACTTGGACAAATTCATTGTTGCAAGTGACACCGTTTTCTTCATTATCTTGACCCCTATACAGGTAAACGATATGTGATGTTTTGTATGTCAGTAATAGCTCTCTCACATTATATATCATGATTCCTGGGGACTTAATGGTCCTCAGGGTATTAGGGTCCTTCACAAGTGCTTAATTTTTGCAGAGAATGTTCTTGGGTGTTTACGCCATTATTTTAAACAAAAGCTCCCTGAGCTGTGCTGCTATTTTATCGAAATAAGGTAAATTAAACAAAAAACATCAAGGGAGTTGAAAAAAATGCCATTTAATTATTTGCTGTTTATAGTGATGCCAGTTTTATGTTACTCTTTCACACTGTGACTAGGCAACAAGGAGACTTGCCACGAAGGATCCTTGAAAGTAGTACTATCAGGGAACGTGAGACCATCACCCAATTTAAGAGTAGACACAAAAAAACAAAACAACAACAACAGTTTTTTAGAGGAGTATATTTGTAGACTATATATATGCAAAGAGATATAGAACAGATATAGCAAATGGGTGTTAAATGGGTGTGCCTTTACGGTTTTGTAATGTTTTTCATCGTCAATTGTTGCTATCTAAAGCGCCTTAGAGTATGGTTAATTTTGCGCCATTTAATTTATTTTAATCATTATAATAAAAAATTATAAGTATGTGAAAATGCTATATCTTCATACGTGTGAGCCAAATGTGTCTTACACTTATAGCGACTGTGCCCTTTCCCCAGATACTCCTGGCAGTTTACATGCTTTACGAGCAGTTAGGAGCAGGAGCATTTGTTGGCCTGGCTATCCTGGTCACCCTTATTCCCTGTAACCGCTGGGTGGGCAAGAAAGTCCGCCATCTTGAAGAGAAGAGGGAAGAGGTCAAGGATGAAAGGGTAAAGGCCATGAACGAAATTCTCAATGGGATAAAGGTAGGTATTTTAAAGACTGAACAGAACCTACTCATCATTATTCTCTAGGCACTTAAATTTGTGTTATAGAGTTTTCATGTGCTTGTATCATTGGGCCTGTTGTTTTCATGTGCTTGTATCATTGGGCCTATAATTGGATATAGTTCTATATAAACGGACAAACTAAAGCCCACGCAAAATTTGAAAGGATATTATTTCAGATTCTTCCTCTGGTACACCAAAACTGACAACAACACATCACACTTTGTCTAACGCACTGTGTAACCTTCTAACACTTCCTGACAACAAACAGCCTTCCCGGGGCTGGCTTAGCCAATCAGAACAAACCTGACGATACTGTCGATTTTATTTGACTAGAACCTAGACGGGAATGTATCTTTTTCACATATATATTTTCTGTTCATTGTGAAGCACGTAGTATCATTGTTTCATTTACTAATCACTAGCATTTAGACATTAGCTTTCACCGTCTACAGGCAGATGCCCATTTTACCAGTAACTGAACACGCATAAAACCTCTCTATTTTTCTTTCATGATCATCTTTAGTTTCTCTGTTTATCTGTGGGCCACCAGGCTGCTCAGTGAACCACTACATGGGAGTTTCTGAGTGGCATCCCTTGTTGTGCTGAACAGGAGACAGAAAAGGGAGCCAGCATGCATATAAACTTCAAAATTGATAGCCCCGCTGAAGGCACTGTCCATTTTGTCAATATCGGTTGAAGTATTAATAAACTGAAGTGAAGAGAGCCAGATCCTTTTCTCTTGTCCAGCCAGCGTGGGATCATCAATCAGAGTTCTCAGGCACGTAGAAATGTCACTCTACCATGTCTGCACTCCCTAGTTTACAACTGGTCTACATGATTCTTCCCTGATGTTTATTAATGTAAAACATGGCTTTTTTCCTTCAGGTTCTCAAACTGTACGCATGGGAGGAGTCATTCATGGCAAAAGTACTCAAAATCAGAGATCGTGAGATGGACATCTTTAAAAAGATTGGTTACTGCTGGGGTGGAATTGACATGTTGTTCAGAGCTGTACCTTTCCTGGTTGGTGCTACTTTCCTAATTTCCAATCTTTTGTTGGCGTCATTATCATCATTATCTCATCATCATCACCATCATCATCATCATCATTATCGTTAGCAAAATTCGGTATGTGTAAAGAATACTGAAATTATCTATCAGTCTAATAGTATGTTGATTGTATTACACAGCCAGGAAACTGTAGAGATAATATTAATACACGTCTAATTTTCGTATATGAGTGAAATTTCTCTAGGACAGCATTAACGATACCCCCCCCCCCCNCAAAAAAAAACAACAAAAAACAAACAAACAAAAAAACAAAACAAAACAAAACAACAAAAAACAAACAAACAAAAAAACAAAACAAAACAAAACAAAAAAAACACAACCACCAAACCCAAAGATTAATAATGATGATATTGATAGGTATTCCACTTAGCACCCTACAAATGATAATTACATAGACAAAATAATTATAAACAAATACATTCGGTCATCTCAATACACCACAGAAGGAACTGTTAATATATTGTAAGAAATTGAGCACAAAAAAAAAGGTAATACATTTCAAATTGTCTACTTTAAAGATACTCAAATTCATACTGTTTAATAAACATTTTCTAAGTGTAGTTTGTGTAACACTCATCTTTCATAACATCATCATTTGTAAAAAGGATACTATATATGAAGGTCCATTTTAACTCAAAGTGCATCTTATTAAATGAAATATGTATGTAGGTTTTTAATATAATTTAATAACTTCTAAGACATTTCAACAAATTCCTTTCTCAGATAGTACTAGAATAATGACCATAGCTTCCAGTGGTCATCATCATCATAACTACGCTCATCATTTTCAAAAATATAAAAAAAAATAATTATACTCTCAAGGCTGTGACATTCTGATATCTCACTAGCTTATACAACAGACTATGTCCGGAACTCTCCATTTCCAGGATCAAGAACTCATGAGTGAAAAGAGCGAACGAGGCTTCGATCAGACGGGCAATGAAGTACTCCGTACATAAAAAAATCCAAATATATGAGAAAAAATAATCTGGATAAAATGCCACAGGAGAGTAATCTATAAGAACATCGTTTCAAAAATATAAGAAAACCATCTAATTACACTCATCATCATCATCATCATCATCATCATCATCATCATCATCATCATCATCATCATCAGAGCAGCTTCAACTCTCCTGCACAGTATGCATAGAGGAACCATGTAAAATGTACGTGCAGTCTAGCACCTACTATCAGCACAGATGCTGCTGCCAAATCGTCACCTCAATAAACTTGTATTACAAACTACAAATCAACAGGTGCAGCTGGCGGGGTTCGTGGTTTTTGTTCTCTTGGGAGGCCATCTAGATCCAGCAACAGCTCTGCTTTCCATCACACTGTTCAATCTACTCAATGACCCATTTGCTGAGCTGTCACTGATCATACCTGAATGTGTTCAAGCTTCCGTCTCTATTGACCGAATCAATAACTTCCTGATATACAGAGACATTCCAAATGACATTGTGACAGTGGATGGAGATGCAGGTAAAGTTGATATTAGAAGAATATTATCCTTTATGGATAGTATGAAGTGATCTACTGGCAAAATGTGGATATATCATGTTGAGGTAAGGGTTGGGAATCTACAGACCAGGCCAAGGTCACCACACATCTGAAAAATCATGAAAACTCATGGAAAGTTGCAACTGGCATTTCCAGATATGAAGAATACAAGGAATCAGCAAAAATGGCTGGCGGCATGAAAAAAAATGCGTGAAGAAATAAAAAATATTGTCACAAGCTTGCTTGGAACATCTCTTCTGTGGACCAACCAGGGTGAAAATTCGTCGAGCGCTGCATAATTTTCATGCAACGAAATGTCGTGGTATCATGGTTTTAATGATGTTATGATCATCGAAAATGTAAGACTGCTTATAAACATTTAAAAATCATGGATACATTTGTCAACACATACGGCAAGATTACTTTTCATTTATTTCCCCAGCAGAGTAAAATTACAAATCAAATATTATTTTAATTTTCATCTTCTTCCTTATCGCTTATAAATATCTTCGCTTCTATCACATACTTTGCTGACGACACACTTTGAATCCTACTGCCGATAATCACAAGACAAAAAATTATTTCACTGAAGACATTAGTTTTAAGTGCATTATCTGAACATGAATCAAATGTTCTGTGGCAGACCCCTCACCTTGTCTTTTTAACAATCTTTTTAGATGCTGCTGTTAGCATCAAAGATGGAACATTCACCTGGGATGAAGCCAGGAAACCAACTTTAACAAAGTAAGTTTACATTTGCATCAATGAGATTCTGATCAGAAGTGATTCTGATCAGAAATGATAATGTACAAATTATTTTTGTTAAGATTTAAACAACAACAACAATGACAACACTACTACCAGACTCTTTGATGGCTGTAAAGTCCCAGCTTGAACCTACAGATCTTTGCACGTTTAGCACTGTTAACACTGTCACTTTCTGCTGTTTACACAGATGCTTTTTTTTTCTCTTTCCTGTGTCCTGTTTAATTCGAGTTTGTTTAAGATGTTATAGACAATCAGATTTCCTCCATTCATTGCGATCCTCAGCAAAAGGCTCCCATTCTTATGTAGATAGGTTTGTTGTCGTCATAACCATTTTGCAAACATCTTGTTAAGCAGCTGAGTAAGGCCTCTTTAGCATTCTCGCTGTAGGAAACATCTTTGAAAATTATCTCATCAAATTATCTCTCTCCCTACATCACCGAACCATCTAAATCTTATGGTGATAATCCGTGAAAACTAATACTGAATAGTAGTGACTGATGACGATTGAATATCATTATTTTTTATAATTAGCTCTCATTTCACTAATGCACCAGTGCTATTTGCAATGTTTTGTTCTGTTTCTTTTACAGTATCAACCTGCAGATACCTAGAGGAGGTTTGGTGGCTGTGGTAGGCATGGTTGGAGCAGGCAAATCTTCACTCCTGTCAGCCATGCTTGGAGAGATGGAGAAAGTCAAGGGAAATGTTACCATGCAGGTAGGTGGGGTTGGATAAACGGAGGTTCATGCCGTCCTGTAACAAAAGTGTAGTGAATCACAAAATGAGATCTTGGATCTTCAGGTAGAATTAGCTCTGAAGTTGCGGTCTCTGTTATAGACCTGATTGATACAGTAAAGCTCCTTTGTCATGTGATCACCTAATTTTAAAAGCCCTTTATGTCCACCTGACTAAATCCTTGGACTCTCCCAAGATTGCTTAGGTTAAGGTTTGAAGCACAGTTAAGGTTAACAACATGGATAGGGAAGAAAGAAGGTTCCTAAATAATGTCCAAATAATCTCCTAAGGGGTGCTTTTTCTTCCCTAGCCCTGCCCCTCATACAGTACTTCTTGGTAGAGTCCCTTGTTTGTGCTGTAGACATAGAACACTGGTACACTGAAGTGACAGTGCTTTGCAGAGAAGGTCCTTGTTCCAAGTGTGCTTCAGGAAAACAGAAAGAGATCGGCACAGACGGAGAGAAAAACAAAGTCGATATAAAGAAGAGAAAGAAGATGATAAAATATAAAGAGGCAGAGAGGAAATAGGAATTACAAGAAAATGATTGAAGAGAGTTTTAAGAAGATTTTTTTTTCTGTCCGTTGCAGAGCTGCACAGCTTATGTCTCACAAGAAGCTTGGATTCAGAATGCAACCCTGAAGGACAACATTTTGTTTGGTTCAGAGCTGGAGCCTAAGAGATATGAAGAGGTTGTCAGTGCCTGTGCTCTGAGAGAAGATCTCAAAATCTTAGCAGCGGCGGACCAAACTGAGATCGGAGAAAAGGTGAGACTTCATTTTAGGCATATTTGACTCTGCGTTATCAAAATACACAAAATCCAATTAGATTCTTCAGTGGCAAAAAGAACCCCAAGTTGGCTATGGGCAAAGTGAATGTTGCTGACATATATAGATAGCATTAGATCTATGTTATATATAATGGGTATCATTACACTTATATCTCATAATAATTGCTACATTTTTTTTGTAGGGTATAAACCTGTCTGGAGGACAGAAACAGCGTGTGTCTCTGGCCAGAGCTGTGTACAGTGACGCAGATATCTACCTGCTGGATGACCCACTTAGTGCTGTGGATGCTCATGTTGGGAAACACATTTTTCACAAGGTTATTGGTCACAGTGGCATGTTGAAAGACAAGGTAATGATAGCAAAGAAGTTTGAGTCTTTATCACTTTTAGACAGATGGGTAGAACACTCTACTGCAGAGGCAAAGCAACAGAAAGTCTTAGAGCAAAAATCTTTGTTTGATAAGTTGACTACTTGATGAAACTCTCCTTCCTGTATCTCATAGAGGCATTTATCCTAATGTTGCAGCCCACTACTTTCTACCACACTAAAGATGTTGTGAGATGGGGGCATGGGGATTTTTTTTGTTNGGGGGGGGGGGGGGGGGAGGGGAGAAGGGATTGGGCACCATCAATATAGATGCAATCTACCCAACCACACTTCTCACTTAGTCTCAGCATTTTCACAGGAAAAAAACCACGGTAAAACACCATTGTATGAGTGAGTATGTACTGAAACAAAAAAGGTCTTTTCAACAATAATTTTCATGCTTTCATGGAACTGCTGAAAACGGAGGTGTTGGCTATGCAAGTTTATGAAGACAAGTCACATCAATAAGGATGGTAGTCACCAGAGTTTGGCCTATCGGAATCACTTTCAAGATGCAGTGTTTTATTTTTATAATGAAACTTAAATTTCATAGTCACCACACCTATCTTTATGCATTATTTGGTGATGAATTACCATGAATAGGACTGTAAATCTCAGAGTTATTGATTGTAAAGCCCAGGATTATCTTGCACTTTCAGACTCGAGTCCTGGTGACACATGGGGTCCACTGGCTCCCTTTTGTTGACAACATTATCGTCATGAAAGACGGCCAGATATCTGAGAGAGGCACATTCAAGCAACTGCTCTCACACAACGGAGCTTTTGCTCAGTTTGTCAAGGAGGTGTTTGCTCATAACGAATTGGAAAATGACAGTGAAGGTGAGATGAATTTCTTACATAGATGGACAGGATTTGTTCCAGTGTTTGTATAGACTGTGGTACTATCGGTAGGGAATGCAGATGAGGTGGTGTGACTTCTCCAATTACCTGAGAACTCCGGTCGGTGATCCCAAACAACGTGTAAAAAGTGTAGTTTTTGATGAGACGAAAGAAGGCTTTGGCTCTCTTCACTTCAGTTTGCTAAAACTCCAACCAGTATTCACAAAAAGAGCATTTGCCTCAGTTGTGTTATCAATTTTAAAGTTTATATGCGTACTACTACTAGCTCCCTCTTCTGTTCTTGTTTAGCACAGCAAGGGACGCTGCTTTAAAAATTCACAGGTCTTGGCACTGCTGCAAGTCTTTGGAAATTGTATAATTTTATTATTGTTATCTTTGCTGTATTAAAGCTCAGGTAAAGTTTTTTTCCCGTCCACCTGACATTTATCCCCCTCTTCCCTTAAACATCATCTACCGTGATCACTCATTGGTTAAGTTCCACGATGGTGATGAGTTATATTATAAGATATGCATAGAATGGTATTGACAATGAACTCTTTGATGCAGTTATTAAAAGGCCTGTGAGTACATAATTTACCCATTAATCTTTTAAGTGACACCCATCTTCGCCTCTCTGTCCACATAAGTCTCCTTATTTTTCATGACTTTCTCTAATCGTTTATTTTTTTCCCTTCTATTTTAGTTGAGAAAATCAAGAGAAACATCTTTTCTCGTCTAACATCTTTAAATGAAGATGAAGCACATGAGCACAAGTAAGTTTAAGCAATTTACTATAGCATTCTTGTGGATGATAAATGTCAACATTAACCTGTTTGGACTGTGTCACCACATCATACTTCTTGACCAAAGTTTATGAAGATAATGCTTTCTCTGTGACATTAAGTAAGCTGTCAGGAATATAGAAGCTTCCATATAAAATTCAAATATATGCATTTAACCTTGTGGAAGGCTACTTACGAACATTTAAAATTTTGTTTCCTGGAAGCAAGGAATTGCTCATTTACATCATTCTACCTGACTGCGGTTTAGGATAGTGTTACCCGGAAGCAGCATTTTTTTTTCATAGAACTGGAACAGAGCATCCAATGAAAGTGATAGCCCAAAAATTCAGTGATTTCAGTTCAGTTGTAAGGAGGCTAACATGGAATGAAGTGCAAGCAACTAACCAGGTGAAGCTTTCCCTCCGCTTTTGCCTAAATAAACAATCTTGAATCTTGAATCTTGTATGTGGTTTATCTTTTACATGTGAATACACGATGCAACGACATCATTTGTTGCCTGCCGTGAACCCCATGTCATCCAAATATCCCAGAAAATGTTGGGTTAAGGAGGAGACGAAGAGGAGCTGAAAGCTCTCGTTTATTCTTTGTCACTTCCATTAATACCACCAAATGAACATCACCCTCTTTGAAACAGCATCGGGTTTTAAGTATGTACTGATGATAGTGACAATAGGCCTCCTTGTGTGTAAATGTTTAGTAAAGAATACCACTTCAGAAATCACTACACAGATGACCTCTGGTGTTCGCTTGCTGAAATAATAAACTATTTTACCAGAGAGTCTCTTTAAACAGTCTGTAACAAGGTAATCCCTCCAAATTTTGGTAAGTAAAGTGAACTTTCTTACAGACAGTTACATAAATTGGACATGCTTGGACCTGATATTTTGTTTCTTGCTCTGTGTTTTGCAGAAGCACAGTGAATCATGCTAGCAACTCACAGGATCAGGAAAATTCCAGTGATACATCTTTCAGTGAGGATGAACTGGCTGACGATGATGATGATGAAGATGATGATGAAAACAGGTCCATTGATGGTACTGATGGTGTGGTTAACAAAAATGACAAGAGCCCTGGCCAGCTTGATGAGACAAAAGGAAAGATCATTGATGATGAAGACATGAAATACGGCAATGTAAGTTTTACAAAACTGTTTAGTCTAATATGTACCATTACACTACAGGGCTATTAAACTTCACAATGATTTAATCCACATATCCTGAATGCCTGAGTTATTCTCCAGTTCTGGCTGTAGCTTGACTTTCATGACATGGTGGGGAGAGCTGGGGGAGGGAAAGGGTAGGTGTGAAATGGCGAGAAAGTGGGGGGGNGGGGGGGGGGGGGGGAAGAAGGAAACAATGACCCCTCATGAAGGTGTGAGTGACAACTCAAACTTTTCACCAACTCACATGACTCTTCTAACTTCAAGTTAAGATGTCTTTACTAAGAGAGTGGACTGTTCAAGAAGAAATGGGGATAGGAAATGAAAACATTGACAGCTTGTCTGAACTCACAGGTCATTTGATGCCAAACTATGGACTAGCATTCCTGTAATTTGAGGTCAAGAAATCACACAATATGTATGTGTCTTTAATTCTTGTATGCCTACTGTATGTTCAAAGTGGCAAGTAAATTTAAATTTAAATTATTAACATGCTGAGGTAACAAGTAACAACCTTGATGTCTTCGTGTCTTCTACAGGTTTCTCGAGAAGTGTACAAGGGATACATCAATGCCATAGGACCACGGTTTGTGCTAATTCTGATAGTTATGTTTGCCTCACTGCTTATATCCAGGGATTTGAAAAAGATATGGATTGGAAGATGGACGGAAGATCCACTCCTTGCCAACATATCCCTGAAGGGCACACCAGAGTACAGGTCATCCTTACTGTGGTACATTGCTGTCTATGGACTCTGTGGTACAATGGAAGGTAAACAAAGAATAAGGGTATTTTAGCTTGACAACCAGATTACACTATGGAGAGTATTTTGGCTGAACAGCCTGATAATGCCCAGCAACATGCTTCTCACTTAACTATAGTAAAAGGAAATTATTTTTACACTGGTTCATCTGAATGTTGAGTCTTTCTTCAAATTGTAAGTCAGTATGCTACATCAAAGTGGAACACCTGAATACACTAACAAAACACTTGCTATTGCAGATTTTTGTCCTTTCTTCACCCACATTATATAAGAAAATGGTCATTTGCAATTCCCCTTAATTGTGACCTTTTTTAATGATCCTGAGAAGTTATGATTCAGCAAAATTGACTGCCAGTTAAACAATATGCTCAGGAATAAATGAATATTTCTCAGTCATATAAATGCTACACCAATGACTTTATCCTGATCACTGTCTTTCAGTTGTGCTGGCCTTCCTTGTTTTGGTTGTGGTTCTAAAGAGATCAATGAAAGCAGCCAATTACTTTCACAACAAGTTGCTGCTCAACATCCTGCGGTCACCAATGTCTTTCTTTGACACAACCCCATCAGGTAGGCGTTTCGGATATGTAAAAGAAAGAAGAATGAATATGAAGACAGTCTGTGACTAACCCATTAGAGTATTTATTTTGCAAAACCGGGATAATATACTTCTCGTTCATAATACCTAACCTTGCTAAAATATACATGAAACGTGTAATTAGTAATAAACATTGACAAAGTAGAGAACAATGGAAGTGTACTGTTGTGATGACACGAGTACCATTCTGTCCTTTTTTTTTGGAGACCATTGTTATCATGAATTGGGAGGACCTGCTATGTGGGCAATGGCTGTTTAGTTTGACCAGCTGCTCTAGCTGGAGGTGCCCATATGTATGGCACCTTTCAGTCTTGTCCAAAATTGTGTGCATATAAGTGCTTTATTAGGATCCCAGACTGGTGACTCGATTTGAGGAGAGGATGTGACAGCTTCTGGGGTAACTGATGAGTTGTTGCATTGCAATGCAGACATGTTCTACTTTAGGTTTGGAATTATGAAACAGTCCTGAATAGATGGAAGACAGCCTATTGAGAATGAGATCGACACTTTTGTGGAATATATGAGTTGCGAGATTATTGCATCCAAGAGATGAAATCCTGTATTTATTACGACACAGTATTATTTTTTTGTTTTGTTTCTCTCCTGACAGGTCGTGTTATTAACAGATTCTCTAAAGATGTGGGCTGTGTTGACAATCTGGGCGACTGCCTAGATGGGTACATAAGAATTGTGGGGAATATCATCATTCATCTTGTCATGGCTATCAGCATAACTCCAATGCTTGTATGTTTCATCATTCCTGTCATAATAGCATTCACGGTTTTGCAGGTGAGTTACAGAAACTGCTTTGAGTGAGTTTTGGGACAAATACTGTTATTTCAGTACAAAAGAAGAGAATGATCATTCTTTCATTTGAGTGTGCATGCAGAACTAAGCCATGTGGTGGTCTGGAAGTGCCACTGTCAGAATAAGATCTAGATCCCCAGTGCATTCACAGATGCAGTTCCGTTTCGTTGTGCTCGGAAATAAAGCAATTGTGTTCACAATCTACTGACTATAAAAATAAGAAAATTCAATCAGTAAAACTTCCTTAACAAAGTTTTATACCCTATAATATGCCGATAATAGTTGTTTATATGCTGTGGATGATGTACTGTTTGTGACGATGCCTTTATAGATGTTTACGTACATTCACGTACAATCTTTTGTATTGTGTCTTCTGTATGTTTTTAATTTTTGCCGTCCATGATGAAGGCGAATTTCAGAGGATAGCAATCTTATCAGGTATTTGGCTTTGCTGCTTGCATTTCCCCTAAAAGTAATGTAAAATCATCCGTTTACAAATATAAATTATACCATGCTCTGTCAACATGGTTATGTTTGTTTTCTTTACCAGCAAATCTTCATGCCGTCAGGGCGCCAGTTACGTCGCTACAGAAGCAAATACAAGTCTCCAATCTTTGTCCACTTCAAGGAGACATTGGACGGTGTGATGACCATCCGGGCATTCAAATCTCAGGATCGCTTTGTGAAAAATTATGGAAAAGTGATTGAGGATCATATGAAGTTTGACATAATGGAGATGTTTGTGAGAAAGTGGTTTGGGATAAAAGCTGCCTTGTTCTCCTCAGTGATCAGCTTGGCAGCTGGGCTGCTTGTACTGAGCACTGATGAAATTTCTCCATATATGTCAGGACTGGTTCTTATATATTCCTCTTCGGTGAGTAGCAGTTGAATGCCAATTTTCTTTTGTATCTTTTGAGAGTGACTGCATAGAAGGTTACTGAGTATCCTGATTATACATGCAGGCAGGCCAGACTATTCGGTCTTGGGAATTTCTGGAGTGACGTTCCCTGCTGTGCTGAACACGAATCGAAGGGGGATCTGTTAAGCATATAAACTTCAAAATTGAAAGAGCCAGGAAGGGCGACATCCTTTTTTGCGAATATCGGTTGAGGCACTAGCAAACTGACAACTGAAGAGAGCCAGCTCCTCTCTTTCAGTCAGTCTGCTAGGGAATAGAAAACCTTACAAGATTTTTACTTCTTGGTTTTAGTATTAGTATCTCTCTGGGTCTGTTTCATATTCCCTGGCTCATATTTAGTTGTGGAAACAAGTTCATTGATTTCATTCACAGTTTGTTCACTATATGAGAAGATTTAACTTTCATGCCACGGTCACGGAGCAACAGCTTGTGTCACTGGAGAGAGTTGTAGAATACTCCAAAAAACCTACAGAGGTAAGTGAAGAAGATATAGGGAACTCAGTGGCTCAATGAATAAATAGTAACTGACTTTTTCTTTTTCATTTCTTTGATCCATTCCATGACTATACAATGCAGCAAGATTCTCACAGCCTGACAAACCATTTATTCATTAATCGTATGAGAAATAAATGTTTGAGAGATTCGTACTCACTCCCTGCTTCTCAAATCAGTCTTTATCTTTAGTCCAGTACACAGATGATGAACTTATAATAGGACATCACAGCAATGCAGTGTACTCCATAAAATCTTATTTTTAAATCAAGTTTGAGGCTTATGAGGAGGTGGAGGGTAACAGTAAGGTAAATGAGGAGGAGAATGCAGTCTGTGATGTGCTTGTAGCGGTTGTCACATTGTTTATTATCACAACTATGCTGTAGCCACTATGGCTGTCTGTATCATTGTTACAAGTATAAAATAGTTTATGTTGTGTTAAGCCCAGTTAGTCACGACTACTTTACCAGCGTCTCTTTTGAAAAGAAAACAGTTGGAAACTAAGGACCAAGGAGAAGTTATGAAAGGTCCGAATCGAGATGGGTAATCTCAAGACCCTGGTACCATATTACTCTTTAGCATTGCCCTACTCACAAGCTTAGAAGAACATACGTACTCAAATATTAAACAAAAATTATGGTCCCTTGGAATTTTGATTTTGCCTAATGTGAACAGTTTGGAAGTGTGTTGGGATCACGAATGAACTCAAAGTTTAAACAAGGAAGTTAAGGAACAATATTTAGGCAATATTCAATTAAAGATAGCATCTCTGTGGTGTAGTGGTAGCACGTTCAAACTTGCAGGGCTAAGAGACCCTGGGATTGATTTCCCGAGGGGACAAGAAATTTTCTACCGTATTTTTTTTTTCGGCCTTTCGTCTCAAAATCGATCTTTCACAGTAATTTGGTAAAAAAATTCCTATTGGCATGCTTCTCAAGATAATATGTAACAGCTTCCAGAAATGATCTGATTGGGCTCACATTCCTCCCCCTACTGAAATGGATAATGAAAAATATACTTAATATACCCGATTATACAAAGTCACATTGTATTTACACAATTGTCCAATAGGCAGCCTGGGAGATTGCTGAATCAGTCCCTCCTCAACATTGGCCAGAGAACGGAGAGATACTCCTGAATGACTACAAGGCTCGCTATAGAGATGGCCTAGACCTTGTCTTGAAAGGGATCACCTGTAGTATTCGCGGTGGAGAAAAGGTGAGTAAACAACTCAAAAGGTAGTTGGCATCAGTGAAAGATGAATAGTGGAATATTAATTTGAAAGTTATTATGGCTGAGTTTCTCAGGCCTGTTGCTCTGAGGCGCTATCAAAATACGACATAAAGAAGAGATACTTGAGAGCTTGGGCATGAACGATGGGATCTCTTACCATCGTAAGAATTACATTGGTGCATTGGCGGTGAATGCACCCATTAATAACGTTCAGCATGCAGAGTTAATGTAATTTTTATGATGATAAGATATCCCATCATTAATGCGCAAGTTCTCAGATAACAGTGTGTGTCCTGCTGTTGGGTGAGCAGTGTGCTGCAGTGAAATATGAAGCAGCGCATGCAGTATGACGTTCTATCCAACACACTGTTTTTTGCGAGTGTGGTCAGAAGAAGGAAGTAGGAGTGCAATAACAACAACAACAACAACAAAAAGATAGTTTATATTGTTGGTTTACCCCCCCCNNATCCACCACTCCGCTTCCCCCCTAACGGCACCGAAACACCTTGGTTAGTACAGTTTACCAACCAGTGTGTGACTGCCCCCTTGAGCATGTTTATATTATTTTTCAGATTGGAATAGTTGGCAGGACAGGAGCAGGTAAAACTTCCTTGACCATAGGTTTGTTTCGTCTAGTGGAGGCAGCTGGAGGTCACATCACTGTTGACAGTCACAAGATTGCGTCACTTGGACTTCATGATCTTCGCAAGAGACTGACTATTTTGCCACAGGTTTGTTCATAATGCCTGTTTATAAGTTGAGTACAGATAATTCCATTTCTTCAAGTCCATAATATTTTGTTGGATGTGCTGAATATTAAGGAATACCAGAAGCTCTAGTGCAGACCGGTGGAATGACAGGGAGGACGCAGACGAGACAGCCGTGATCTTTCCACGTGCCCGAGAACTCCGGTTGGTGATCCTACGCTAGCAGAACAAAGCACAATTCTTGGTGGGGCGAAAAAGGGGGTTGGCTCTCTTCTCTCGTCAGTTTGCTGATTCTGCAGACAATATATACTAAAAAGACGCCGCCTTCGCTGGGGCTATCGTTTTTGAAGTTTATATGCTTACAACTCCTTCCTTCATCAGTGTTCAGCATAGCAAGGGACATCAGTCCAGAAAATTCCAGGCAGTGACTTCAAACTTAGTAGTTGGGGGAATTGTGATTTTGACTTACAGAATGTTCAAGGTATAGATGCTCGACTGTATCACAAAAAACCTTTATAATAAACAATTATTATTTCAAAACACTGGCAAGTCCTGGTGTGTTTTTGTAGCAAACGTTGGCAAACTGTATGGTGTTGTTGATAATGGGCTTGCACATCAAAAGGTAATGCCACAACTAGAGAATCAGTTTTTTATGAAACCGGTATTTGAAACAAAGTTCTGTTCAGGGTTGATCGGAAGGCCTGAATTCAGGTGGCTTGGCCGATTTTTCATCAAGCTTGTGTGTTGAGTATGGGCAACTCAGATTCTTGGGATTGATTGGGGGCACGATTTTGAGGAATATGTGAAGCACTAGTCTAGAGACATAAATCTAGGTCTGAGAGGTTTCTTCAAGAGAACTGCTATTTCGATTAACATTTTTATGTTCAAACTATTTGGGCTCCTCTGAGGAAGCATACAACATTATTCTTTTGTTGCAAGACTCATAAAATGGCCGAAGAAAGATATTCTGTGGGATAATGAAAACAGTATTGCAGAGGCCAAGGTATACATGTATTCTTGCTCCTTAAATATGAATATAGAACTGTTGTTTTCATATCTGTTCTCCATGTCCATTTCAGGATCCTGTGATCTTTGGTGGCAGCCTGCGCATGAATCTTGACCCTTTCAATGAGAAGTCAACTGAAGAATTATGGGAAGTTCTGAAACACTCTCATCTTAAGTCCTTTGTAGAAAGCTTGCCTGAAAAGTTGGACTATGACTGTGGGGAAGGAGGCAAAAATCTGAGGTTAGGAGTTGTGGAGGCTTTGAACTGTGGGTGGGGCACATTATTGCCTGACTGTTATGGGATGGCCCTTGCTTTGAGTAGAGGGGAATTATTTTCCAACGTGTATAACTGGCACGTTGATTGAGATGTGGCAGCATTACTAAACTGTACGTTGCGTACATTCACGCATAAGAGCCTCATACACACCTTCTAGGAATCTTCAATCATCATCCTCCAAATTACTAAGAATTCCTAAAGTCCAGTCATAACATGAAGAGAGAAAGCTTTGATATACCAAAAAGTCATAGTTTGGAATTCCTTTCCACTCTCCTTGAGTATGAATCATAACCCACATTTAAACACAACTAAAGTTTTATGTTTTTACAGTGGTTTTCCCAGCCATGACAGAGCAGTTGTTATTGTCAGCAAGAGTGCATGTGAATGTAAAAATGAACACATGTTTGCTGTTGGTTAAGAGTGAAATGGTCATTGTGTGTGTGTGTGTGTGTGTGTGTGTGTGTGTGTGTGTGTGTGTGTGTGTGTGTATGTGTGTATGTGTGCGTGAGTGCGCGCGCGCGCGCGTGTATGCCTGCTTGCATGTGTGTGAGCATGATGTTTGCATGTATGTGTGAATACACGTGTCTGTGATTGGTTTTCATAGAGCTGTTTGGTGCTTTGAAGTTTCTGGTAATAAGACGCTATATAAATGAAATTGTTATGATTATTATGGTTTAAGCAGCATGTTCTAAAGCGTACTTATCACTAAACTAAGAGGACATAGGGCTTTTTAGACATCAAAATTTCGAAACAAGCCTTATGGCTGAGGCATGCATTCTGCGAATTTTGAAATAATTGAATGTTTCAAGCATTTGCCTATATGTCACTATCAGTATTGGCCAACGTCAACTGGTGTGTCTGGCTCGTACTCTGCTCCGAAAGACCAAAGTCCTGGTGCTGGATGAAGCCACTGCAGCTGTGGACATGGAAACAGATGATCTCATTCAGAAAACCATATGCAATGAATTCAAAGAATGCACAGTTCTAACCATTGCGCATCGGCTCAATACCATCATGGACTACGATAGGTAGGTGTTAATGTTTCCAAAAGAGCCTAGGTGCCAAGTGCTCTCAAGTACTACTAAGTAAAAAATTCATGGGATTTGCTTAATAGTTTTACATTAAACATGTTTCGCATTACCGTTGGTAAGGAAAAGCAGCAAAAGTTAACAAAGCAACGGCAACAACCGAGACTTTCCTCATGGGATTCATTATTAAGTGCTGCAATAAGGAATCAAGCCTTTGTCTGTATAGCCTTATGCAAGTCAGAGATGGAGGTCTTTTACGAGGTAAGAGCTGATTTATTACAGGCGAGAATGAAAACCTATTTTTAGACAGAAAAAAATGGGGTAGTTGGGATCTCTGAAATGGTTTAAAGAAATTGAAACGTTTTCAAATTATTACTAGGTCCATTTTATAACAGGCGAAGTAAACTATAAGAAAAAGCTGGGACGCGCAAAATGTTTTGCAGTAGTATTAGTTTTATAGCAACTGTTTTGTTAATCAACGTGTGTGATTGAACAAATATAGATCACAGTGCTTCATCTGTTCCTATAATCATGAAAATGCATAGCTGTCCAACATGACAAAGGAATGCGAATGCATGTAAATTTGCTGAATCTTGAAATTAACTACACAGACAATTCTAAAGTTACAGTATTTAAGTATTTCAGTTGTATCTTCGGCATTTTCAAGAATTCCCTTAGTGTTTTGTGTACATGCATATCGTGTCATACTGGAAAAGGCTGTCAGTTGAGAGGTCAGTTCAATCAAAGTTTTCCTGGGGGCGAGGGGAAGGGGAGTAGAGCAGAATCAGCACAACAGCAGAAAACGCATGTTGCAGGCGGGACCAAAGACCTATGTTCTGTTTAAACAGAAATTCGGTTTAGACAGAGAACCTTTAGAAAGGAAGACAACGGGGCTTCTTGTGTTCTTCCGTTTTAGCAGTACTTTTGGTTTGACTGTTTTGGCTTAAACCGTTATCAACTGTACATGTATTTTGCATGCCCACAGTCCTTGATTTTCTGTTGCCTGCTGTAGTGGCTTTTCTCTTTAAAATCTATTGTTCTGTCCTCAGAATTCTTGTGTTAGACCAAGGACTTGTCAAGGAATTTGATACACCTACTAATCTATTAGCTAACCAGAACTCAGCTTTCTACAGCATGGCGAAGGATGCAAAACTGATTTGACAGAGCAGTATTCTGTGACTTATTTACGAACTCGTCTGCTGATATAAATGTGGTCCTGTCTCTCCTGAAATGGACAGCTAAAGTGCATTTGGAAATTCATGTCTCGCTCAAAAATTTGGTAGCACAAACAACCCCTTTACTTGATAGAATACGTGAAATTAGATGTGTCTGAATAATGATGTTTGCATGTATGTGTGAATACATTTGTTTTTTCCGATTGATTGTTAGTTGTTTAGTGCCTTGAGGCCTCTTGGTAATAAAATGCTATATAAATGAAATTATCATTATTTCTATATTTGAGCGGTTATGTTCTCAAGTGTATTTATCTTTAAACTAAGAGGACATAGGGCTTTTTAGACATCAAAACTTCAAAACAAGCCTTATGGCCATAGCATGCATTCTGCAGGTTTTGAACTTTTTTTTTTTTGGTGCTTTCACTCAACCAAGCCTTAATTATTTGATTTATTTGCACTATATTAAACAAAAATTCATCAAACAAACTCAGCTATTTGTCGGAAATTTTGTCAGCCTTACAGTACCAAAATTTTTTTTGTTGTTACCTACATATTCACATGATTTATGATGTACCACAAAAATGTTTATGTAGTGTGTCGCTTTAGGCTTAGTACTTAAAGAGGGAATGGGACTTTTGGCATTATTTGCTTTTTGATGTTTAAACCGTGAAAACTTCTCTTCAGCCTTGGAAGAGGAACGGGAAAGAATTGATAGTTTTGATAAAGATATAAATCTACTTTGCGGCAGACTGTCAAAATGTGTGACTCAAAAGAAGTTGTTGCATTATACTGCATTGTGAGAGGTATACATAGATTTCTAGCTTCTATGAAGCTCTTAAGACTGGAATATCTGGCAGAAATAAGGGTTGTGATTCATTCAGATGAGTACTATTATGAATCTGTTTGAAAGCTATGATTCTTGAAAAGATAGATATTTGTTTTCCGTTCACAATTAATAAGTCTTTTTATTTTAAGTTTAGGAGCTCCGTGATTTATGATAACTACACGCCTCTGCATTTTTGTAACCTTGAAAATTTTGGCGGCGCTACAAATTCTTGTTTTTTGCGACATAAACATTGAAGTTCTGTCAGTTTTGAATGTGCAAATATACAAAATGAAAATGGGTTAGATTATGTAATTGAAATAATTATCTCCATAAAGCCATTTAATATGCACATTTCATGAGCAAATTTTAATGTAAATTGGAATTCTATTTCACAGTTTTTTTAGATATCGCCGTTCAAAGAAGGACATGAGTTTCCAAATGGACTATACATATTTTACTGCATGATAGATTTGTTGCACAAAGACTGAAATCTGCTTATAAAAATGGTGCCTAATATACAATCAGTGCCTCATTTTGTTGATTTTATCATTATTATTATTAGGTTAGTTTGTCTTGTCTTATGACAAAAGAGCTGAAGATGGTTTTCCCACCAAAATCAATTTTTTCCTTCGGAAACACAATATGTTTGCATAACTGCTAATGGCCTTTATTAGTAACAGGAATTTGGCTGTAGCAAAAAGCTATTACCAAACCGAACCACTCGCTCTTCTCAAAACAGTTTTTAGCAACTATTAGCTCTTTTGTCATGAAAGGTGTTAAAAATCCATACTGGAAGTCAGGATGGAATCACTACCCAGACTTGGATACATCCAGTCATCTTATGCTTGTGTTGATTTTGAAGTTGAGGATTAACCACAATCAATCCCACAACTTCTATGCCCATTGCCAGTTCAATCCCATAGCACCTGCTAATGTCTGCTCAGAATATCATCTGCTTGTTGCTATTCTTTCTTGGCAAAATCTGAACTGTTTCAGTGTTATTTCTTTTTTTAAAATTTTTTCTTTCATTCCCATAATGGACTCTGAACGCCTAATACATTCACAAGCCTATAACTTAATCCATCCTCTAAACAATCACCTCTCTTTTTGTCCATCTTTCTTTCAGACAAGCGCACACATTCCAATAACATTCCATATCAATTCTACTGACATGATAAATGGCATGAATGAACAGGTCTGCAGCATGTTAACACCTGAGTGCTACATCCCCTCCCTCCGTTTCTCCCTCCCCTTCCCTAGGCCATTCACATGAAGAACCTGTTACTGTATTTCCATATCATCATTGAACACAAGCTGCAAAAACATTTCCTCATAATACGATTATGGGCAACCATGCAGCTTGGGAAACATTCTCAGAATCTGAAAATTCAAGTCAAAGTTGTGTGGTTTGACAGACGGTCTGCATTGTGATATCCTTGGGAAACATACTAAATTCATTTTCTTTGTTTTGCTTAGGAGTAAATTATCACAATGTTCATGACTTTTGAGATGGTGAGACCAGGGCACTACACTGCTGCGACTAGCAATGACTTTTGATGGATTTCATCTACAATAGTGTATGCATTATGTCTATGTATACTGTTCTGTGAGTTCATATAATACGAATGGAATGTATTAATCTACAATATTGTGTTTGCATTATACTGTTCTGTGTGTATATATAAAATGAATACTGGATGGCATTGTACAATTTTCCCTTTTGGGGTAAATAAAAGTCATTTCTTCATTTTCATCTTCTCTTTCAAATCTGTGCAGATGTACTGCCAACAATGAAGTCTGTTTAACCTTTCCATTGCAATGGGTACCTTGTCCATGGCTGCTGTCAAAAAATATTCAAACTATCTCATGTATCTGATCCTGTGTACTGTAATCCTGTTTTCTTTTGACAATCCAGAATCTTAATTTTCTGTCTATGTCATAAATTATGATAAAAAGTTTACATATTTCCCAAAACGACTTGTTTGCCACAGTTGAATTACTCTGGTCCCACTTCATAATAAGCTTACTAAATATAATTATGCAAGAAAATGTCAGAACTTGTAAAACATGTTGTAATACCACTATTTTTGTATTAAGCACTTTCATAAAACAAATTAATATGTTTGAGTGTATTTTAAAAACAAAGAACAAATGTGTGGAAATGAGAAATAACAAAACACAAATTTGACTAGGTAATTTTCTTTATATTGTTTAATTTTTAATATTGATAACAAGCACTGGCCATGATTTAATAATAAGAAATAATAAGTCAGCATAACTGTCTTCATAACAAACAACAGCACTGCACACAGCTGACTAGCATAAACTAAGCAAATTATTCATAGTAATTGCACAAGCAGTCATCTCAACAAAGAAAACTTAGCTATCACTCCATTTAAGATTGTTTATCAACTGAACAAATTGACTTCTTAATAAAAATCATCAGCCCACTTTACAAGTGTTACATGTCCATGTGGTATAAAACCCTTGGACTCTCCAACACTGTGCTTGGGTTAGGGTAAAAAGGATAGATTATCTTTCTATTCAAGATTATAGAGTATTCCTGAGGTGCACACTGCCATTTTCTAGTTCAATGCATTTGACATGCAAAATTGCACACCAGTGCTAAATAGTGCATTATTTCTGTTGTGAATGTTGATCTGAGGAAAGATTTATCTCAAATTACGATTGTTACTTCACTGTCACATTTCACGCCTGTGTCTGAGATATACTATTGTACATAATGACAGAGGAGTTCTCAATATTTGTGTCTCAATAATAAGTTACATGAATCCACGAAAAAGGATCATCTCTCAGCAGGAATCAGTGAGAAGTATACTTTGAAAAATAAATCCCTCTGACACTATGTATGTTAATATGTCTTAAATGTTTGTATAAAATCTGGTGGTGAAGTAATGACAGTAGTTTAAAATTAACCTTTCCTAAGATCAATATTTACAACAGAAAAAACTGCACTATTAAGCACTTTGGTGAACAATTTTGCATGTAAAACATACTGAATTCAAAAAGGGTAATGTGCACCACACTCATGCTGTATAACATACAATAGAAGAATTTTCAACACCCTTGAAAGCAAGGTTAGGATTAGAGGTGAGGTTATGGAAGAAAGAAGGAACATAGATTTTGTCCAAGAACGATCCCAACTGTGCTTTTCTTCCTTAAATCCTGCCCATAACACTAACCCTTGGAAGAGTCTCTGGATTACATCCAGTGGATGTAATTTTATCACACTTGTAAACTAAACTGATAAAATACTTGAGTTAGAATCTGAACTGATCTCAAAGAAGTTTTTGTCTCCCTCTCTGTGAAATACTGTAACAGAACTCTGTGATCAATGATACTCAGTTATAGCCCTGGATGTGAATCTCTATTCTTAAAAGTTTAATGTACAGATGATCACTCTAGCCTAACAACCACCAGCCGCTATAATAAATTTCTGAACTTTTTAACTTTCATCTTATGAACACTTGACTTATCCTCCCATGATTGTCATTTTTCATGTTTAAGATTTTGGGAAACATAGGGAAAACTATTGTATACAGCAAATGCCAGCTGGTTGATCTGAAGGTTGCAGGAGTCTAATTGGTCAAAAAAAAACCCAAGAATCGTATAACATGAAACCACACCGCAAAAATCGTGAAATTCAGTCTTGAATTTGTTAAAAAATAAATGTTACAGGCAGTGTATCCCAATGGCTTCAGTGGATTTCATTTCTGCGGGCCTGTGATCTGCAAAAGAAGGCCAAATTTTTAAACCCTTTTCATCTAATTTAAAATTGTGAAAAATCTAAATGAAAGACNATAATTTGAACACACTGATGGCACCAGACCTGCAGACTAGCCTTGGCCTTCTTGGAATGTTCCTGCGGTTCAAGGAGAAATTTTTATTAAATGGCTCAAAGAGGCTTTTACAATTTGGCACCTGCAACCTCAAGTGTGGTAAGAGTTGAAAGGTTTTCTTTCTAAGTCAGAAAATGATGCATTCATAGGGTACCTTCATGCATTTTTGGTTCTCAACTTTTATTTTAAAATATCTCTTGAACATGGAATCAAATTTAATAACATTGATACTTTGTGTAGTTTTCAAATTTCTTTTGAGCAAGAATATACTTTTCAGCACCAATTTTATACAGTAAAAGAGAGGGTGTGGGTAACTTAATCTCTTTGAAGACCTCTAAACGTTCTCTCAGAACTATTGCACTGTTTTATTACAAAATTCTGTTCCGTTCTACATCTTGTTGTAGCCATCCCAGTGAAGAAAATTTGAAAGCTAACCTACTAATGTTTTGGCAAAGTTCACATCAAATGAAACTGAATGTGAAATACTGAACTGCATTTTGAAAGTCAGACTAATTCCGAGAACTGAGCATGTAAGAAATAATAAAGGCTGGCATCACGCAGCTGGATTTTTTGTGATGGAAGTGTAAGCAGTAACCAGGTGTACATGAGGCTTTATTTTCTGCTATTTTCTTGAACAATACGAGGCCACAGACAGGACTGGAACAACTGACCAAGCGAGCCATATGGTCAGCTTATCCAATGGGCAGGTTAAAAGATTTTTTTCTGTATATTTCACATCTATAGAATACACATAGCAGGAAGCCTAAGTATATACATGTACAATTAAACAAAGAGAAGTTCAGCTGTTTGAAATAAACAATAAAAAAAAAACAAACACCTGGATTGTGTCAGGCATCACATTTGCAGAAACAACAAAAAAAATGTCAAAACCGGACGCTGTGGAATTCTTTCAGTGGCATACTATACACTCACACATACACCACTTTCCGAAATGTATACATACCTCAATTCATGCCCAGAATGGAAAATAAAGAAAAACCATATACGCAGTAGACTTCTCCTTCCGAAGATAAATGCAACCTTTCATTGGAAGGTGAGATATTATTCCATTGCAGTATGCAGCAAATCAAGTCCTTGAGGACGGTAACGTCAAGAAAAATACAGCTTGACAGTGGACATATAATACTCATACAGCTTTAAGTGTGTTTACAAAATCAATAAGTCATATGAAAGACAGTTTGTTAATGGAAAAAGGTGTTTCTTGCCAGTCCCCTATAGCAGGCCATGCTGTTCAAAGTTTCAGGCATTGGTACCATTATGCCTCAAGTACTGGAACTCCCCTCTCCCTACATTACCCACCTCTACTTTTCTAAAGTCTATTCCCCACAACTTTGTGTTACTCTTAACAAAACATTCCACTGGTTCGCTTTGACTTGTCAAACATACACTAGACCAGTATTCCTACTCAGGTTCCAGAGACAGAGAAACTTCAGCTTGCATGGGTACCTCTGTTTTGACAAGTGTAATGTATTCCAAATGAATCAATGTAGTGTGTGTCCATTTCCAAAAATTATAGGCAGCATTCAGGGTCCAGATATGGATTTTTACATTTCACATGCCTTGATACAGTGACTATATGCTCCCACTAATTACAGAAAATAATAGTGACTGGCAAACAGAACAGATGAAATGGCACAGGTTGTTTATACGTTTCATTTATACTAGCACACAACAGTTCTTTGTGTAAGCAATATCATATACAGCCAACTCCACTTTATCTCCACTTTTCTCTGGAAACATAATTTTTTTCTATATACAAGTCACCTGACAACTGCTACTTTTCAGTGACCATAAATGCAAAGATCACTGCTACAAAGATTTAAGTTGACAAACAAATACACTGTATTTACAAATCAATGAAACTCTGTGATGGACTGTAGTGGTGGGTGTCGGTTAGATTTAAGAACATATCACATATCAGTGGATGGATGGTAGAATCTGGCTATCTTAATGCCTGTTGCCTTCTGTGAGATGGCTCATCAAAAAGACCACTGACATCAAACACCCCTACAGCATATTTTGTGAACAAGGTCACCACGCCCTAGCCGATATTAAAGCCACGCCCTTAAATCACCATCAACCCTGAGTTTGTCTCCACTTTGTGATCGATCCAATATATCAAAGATCTTTATCAAATTTAACATGTTGCATGTCAGTGAGTTGGTAGTTGAACACTGAGGATGGGCTGTGACTATTTGAAGTATGTTAAAACTTGGAGGCAAAAGTTAACACCCTCTCCCCCTCCACAAACAAGAAATGTTGCAAAAAAAAAAAAAAGCACCTTTTAATCACAGTTTCACCTGATTGCAACTTTTTGCATGATCGTATGGAGTTGCAGTTAGGCAGAGTCAACTGTGTACTTAACAAAACTGTAAATGCATGTGAGGAACTTGTATCTGACTGCACTGCTCTAGATTTTACTCTACTCACAGAATTATAAATTCATGTGAGGAAAACAAAGCAATAAAATGATATTTAAAAACTCAATTTTAACTTATGAATAAACCAGCCAATCATTTATGTAAAATAATATTCCCAGTAGTAATAAAATGTGCATAGTTTCACCAACAATAGACATTACATTATTACTGTAAGAGAAAGGAGTCTTTATATTCTTCACTTACATCAGGACTAAACCCTTGCAGTGTTTTCTGTAAAGTTATTATCAAGAAAACCAGAGCATAACAACAATAAATTTAAAAAAATGTATACAAAGGACTGCAAAATGACTAGTGAAAATATTTCATTCATGTAGAGTTAATGTAACAACCTTTCACTACCATTCAACTTGCTTTTATTCTACAATTAAATCTGGGGGGGGGGCACATTTATAGTATATTTATATGCCAAAGCTCTTTTCTGCAAACTAAAGACTTACGATCACTTCTATCTAGCTGGCAAGGCAGAAAATGGCAAAAATATATGAAAGCGTAGACATTATGAGGAAACATAGGGATTATTTGATTTGATTTTCAAATCCTCCACATACTGAAGTAATGACACGAACTGTAAAAATGTAGGCCCCAAAAGTAGACAATTTAACCTTAGATCTAAATCCATGAAAAACTCAGCACTGTAGCATAGTTTCAGATTTTTTACGATTATAAGGTTGCATTCACTGCCTAGCTTGCTTGAATGTTGAGAGAAGCAAATATTCAAATAGATCTACTTTCAAAAAAACCCCTAAAAACTCAAAGGTCTTAAAAAAGGCATATTACATATATGATTCTTTATAATATCAACTGATTTCCATAATGGATGTTAAACTTCAAATTCAGAATAAAACTTGATAAGCTTAATTCAGTCCAAAATCAGAGTTGTCAGAGAGCATTCCATCCCCCACCCTTCTCCTAACCCTACTAAATGTAGTTGGGGGGNGGGGGGGGGGGGGGGGTGAGAAGTAATGATCTATTTTGTAATAGAGACCATGGTTTAATCTGCAAAATGAAGTGGAGGCGGATTAAGAAACACTTTGTAATAGACATTTATTTTGATAAATGTTACTTGAATTTCATTAGAGGCATAATTAAAAAAAAAACATGTCAGGGCCTAGTAAACATTTTGTAATATTGCTAGTTTCGGATTAAACAATGTTGTAATAAACCTATTTATAGTTCATTTTAAGCTTCCATTGAAGTATGAGTTTCGAGAAGTTAGCAAACCTTTCCCTGGACTCCTTAAAGATGTAATGAAATGACATTCTTTCTGAATTTAGTAACTTAAAAATGTGATAACTTCAGATGAATCTTAATTTCAGAGTCCAGTGCGGATCAAAAGCAACATGCAAATTATTTCAGAGATGTTAACAACCTTATTTTCAACCAAACATGACATGTAGAATCCTTTTTCATATAAGGATAATGCCAACAATTTGTAAAGTTGATGCAATAAACATGAATCTGCTGCTACTTTCTTTGTAACATACAAGATCATCGAATCGAATCGAAGCGATGATAAGATCATATCATTTTCAGGGATGGCAGTAGCTGATGGCAAAATTTTCAGAAACGAAGATCAAAATACAGGTATCTGTCCAATCTGAAAGCTCTTTGGTACTTGTTTTCATGTATTTGCTTGTAAAAATCATAAATGCCTTTTTAATAGAACTGATTTTCGATTATCTGAAAATTCTCACCATTCTGCCATCCCAGTAGTTCAGAAACTTTGACACACAAATGGCACTTTTCTCTTCTTCTCTAGTTTGTCTTACATGGAATGAAGCTTACTTATGAAACGGAACAAAAGAAATCTTGAAATATCTGGAAGACAAGAATGACATTTACTTTGCTTGGTGTTGGTCCACAGGGCTAAAATGGCACACAGAGCAACAATTATGTTTAGGAAGATATTATGAAACAGATAAGAGAAAGTGCTACTTCAGATGCACAAGGCATTTTATTTTGAGATTTAGACTGAAGGAAGATTGACTCAATAAGCTTCAACTTTTTTTTAACCCAACTGCTCAATCTTAATCCTGCCCAATGCCAAAATCCAAATTTTACAAAAGAGAAGCAAAAAAACTTTTATTTTCATAAAATTGCATTCAGTGAAGTGATTCTTTGGAAGTAACTTCTTCTGGTGACTGCAGTGTTGTTCTTCTGATGAATGCAGTGTAATAGAATTAATGATAATTGAATTCAGTCTGTTGAGTTAGAACTTACTAAGGCCTTGTCAAGAAATAAAGATAAGAATTATATTGATTTTTCTTACTGATATTCGTTGGTGTAAAAATCTGATATTGGCTCAGGTCAGGAAAGAGAAACTTGTTATGACATTTTGTGAAGCACCTGAATAAGTACCAATATTCCAAGATGTCAATGACTTACATAAAGAACATTTTCAGAGTTTCCTTTCATATCACAAAACTATTGTTGTTATAGATCTGAGTCTTTGACTCAAAATGTGCGATGTTATTGGCAGTCCAAAGGTGTCAAAACCTGAATTTCAGTCTAGATGGGATTTATTTATCCAACTGACAATTTAAAATCTGTTCTGAGGTCTGAGAAAGCAATGAACAGTTGATTAATTATCAAAACATGTGAGGAAGCTCAGTTTTGGAAAGGAACAAACTGAGTTCTAGCATTTTAGAACAGGTTGGCAAATTGTACAGACTGTGCCATTAAACTGACCAAAGAGTAGCTTGTACTTCATCCTAATCTCTGAGGATAACTATGGCTTTATTGTATCCAAATTTAAAAAATAAATCAACATTCCATATATATATATATACAGTATAAAGTCAAAACTAAACAGTGGTTTAAATGCAAGTCAATCAAGAAATTTCGTGCCTAGACCCTTTCCTAGGTCTTAGGAATAATACTGTGGAAAATATAAAGCAAACAAAATTAGAAAACATGCTGCAAAGTGGCACCAAATCACCCGTAACAGTAAGAAGAAATAACAATCAAGAATGTACAATACATACAGTATAGTACAAGAGCTTCTGAATCTGAACTAGACGTTGTGTGGAT
Source organism: Ellobium chinense (assembly GCA_033807755.1). Taxonomy (NCBI): domain Eukaryota; kingdom Metazoa; phylum Mollusca; class Gastropoda; order Ellobiida; family Ellobiidae; genus Ellobium; species Ellobium chinense. The sequence goes on from JAWQUT010000189.1 coordinate 600,046, forward strand.
AGAGACTAAGTCACAATATAATTAACTTTCCTCTTCATACTGGTAATGATATGTAATGCACATCCTCTAATGTGCTTATATCAGTGTGACAACCAAAAAAAACATGAGAAGAGAAGTAAAAAAATTAGGATACTTCTTGCCTTAGAGTGCTGAGAAACAAAGTACAGATTTTCAAGTGTCACAACTCCTTTCATTCCTATTGACTGAGTCAAAATGACTGGGATTTAAGCATTGAAATAGGGCAAGGGAATTATGAACACCCAAAATGCAAGCACTCTAATTATGGAAGTAATAATATGCTGTGCCCACAACAAGTATGTCAGCTGCCCTCACCTCTGTTTCCTTCACCGGTCACACCACTGGTTTTCTGGCATAGTGGCGTCACGGTATAATCCTCAAATATATACCTTTACATCACTATACTTCTTCACTAACCTTATGAGTTCAAGTTCATGAATCAGACACTATGATGATGACACACAATCAAAGGGTTTATACAGTATCTTGACAGAGATTCCCCATCAGTTCAAATTTATTTACATGGAAAGATAATGTGTATGCACCATACAGATTTTGCAAAATGAAAGACTTAGATATGCTGCTATCAGTAATCAGCTTTGCATAGCACAGCAGAACATACAATCTTCATACGCACAATCACACTGACATCAAAAAGATCTTATTCTATGTATTATGCTTTTTTCTTATCTCAATTCTAGCCGTTTTTCTCTCCTGTGCTTTTCCTCTTACTAACAAGAGAAAATCTCTGTAATTTCAGTTGAATGAACAAAACTTCAAGAATCCCTTGCAAGCTGCCCAATTTCATATAAAGAACTCTTAGTCAAACGGTCGAGCAAGGGTAACTTGAATTCTTTGGGGCTACCTCATCTTGTTGGAAGTCCGCTGAATTTCGAGATATGAGTCACTGCCAAATAAGGCAGCCTTATATCTAACTTGATTTTTCTGGAAGTTGATGGACCTATCAAGATTTCATCACTCGTTTCGTATTTTTTTTTACATTTGTTATCGGGGTAAATATTAATAAAACGACGCCGTAAAAAACTGAAGTTATGTTCAAGTTGTGATAATAATGTAGTAGAATAGGCATCGATAATTTTTGACTGCTCTGCCGGGTCAGCTCGGCAATCACAGCCAAATCTGTTTCTCATGATTGAAATTGCTGAAACTAATGACGTGCAGTAAAAGAGTAAACACCAACAGCCAGCGACACACATGTCAAATAGTTGTGCAATACAGATGCATATTGCATTAGCTTTTTTTTCATGAGTGGGAAGTTTGACAGTGGAGGGTGTGTGAAGCTGACGCATGTTTGTCACTCAATAGCGAGCGATAGGACATAGTTCCATTGAAAAACTCTTCAGCATATCAAAACTAATTCATTTTCCTACCAGCACAACATTATGTTAAAAACAACCTACATCATACATACATTTTTATTATGATGCAAACTGGAACACCCTTTTCATGTTAGATTTTACCCCTGTAGTTTTCAGTAAAATTCACACTTCTTTCATTTACTCCAAGACAAGTACAATGACAGGCTTGGCGTTCTGTTGGTATCTTCAATAACCATTTCCAAAGCATTCCCAGTACAGTTTGTGTTGGATTAATTCTTTTGTGACTAAGTTTGAACTGTTTTTATGCACCGATCCACTGCCATTTCCCGTATTTGGCAATAACTCATATAAGTGAAGCGGTAGTATAGAAAAATAAATCTGGGCCTGAAAGATTTGTTTGAGGAAACCATATTTTGACTAACATGATTTTAAGTTATTCATGCTCAACTGTACTTACAAGAAAGAGATATCTTGCTTTGCTCTATAGGTACTACTATGCAAAGCTGAAATGTCGGTTCTATGGCTTCAAATCTATCATGTCACTGTAATGTATACATCATCCTTGATAGTTAATAGAGAACAAATGCAATAATTATGTCATGGAAACAAATTTCAATTTTCATTTGTAGTCTTTACTGAAACTCTGATTTAAAACATGAACACAGCTGTCTTAACCAAAATAATATTTTGACATCCTGACACTATGAAGCTCTGTGAAGTGATCAAGCTCACCATATAGTTTAAGGCCAGCGACATGCAGTTTCATATTGTGCGTCACTATTCACAATTTTGAATGCTTTGCAGAAATTAATGGAAGTTTTAAGTCAAATTTTGACACTATCCAGTTGTTGGAGTATACAAAAGATTATTTTATATATCATCCTCATGGCAAAAGAATTTTAGTTAGCAGCAGCTTGGCACAAGACACAGTTGCTTAAAGTAGAAGGGGGCATCAACTTTGCGCAATGAAGAATTCTGAGAAGTTTGTCATTAAACAATAATGTTTACCCACGGAAGTAATAATCTACCTCATAAAAATTCAAATGTACATCACTGCCATAGTATTTAAACAGCCAAACTGATACATTCTTGTAAAGAAGTTATTTCTCACTTTGATTTGCACAGCCAACAAAAGTTTGATGTCAGAAGGCTGCCTTCTGGCCTGATATGTCCATTGTTGGTTCAGTTGCATTAGCCTCGGTTTTGATTTGCTGCCAGCAGGACATCTTATTATAATGTTAGTATTCAGCTATGTTCAAGCAAAAAATTGTTAGAGTGTCATGTTAGTTCTTGGCTGGTGCATGGTAAAGAACATATATACACATTTTCACCCTTCAGTGAATTAGAAGTAAACAATATATTCATATTTTCTGTCTGCAGGACAGGAACCATCACTTCAAACTTTCAGAAAACAAACTGTATCCTTTCATCACATTTGAAGGGTTTTATCTTTGGTTATCAAAAATAGACATCACAGTTCAATCACACAGGGGAGAGGTTTTCAATCTCATATCACACGACAACCTAATAAATGAAAGCACTTATCATTATTCATTACATATGCTGTCTCAGGAGATAACATAATCCTGGACCCTGAGTTTCTATCCCCATCTTTTAGACAGTACAAAGCAATATGCCTGTCAAGATCGCTTGCTCCACTCACATACTAAATCATCCATTTTCCAATCAAAACATAAGAGTAGGCCATTAGCTGGAGCTATACTCAAGTGACAATGGAGATGGCTAAGGCATACAATTGATACTGGTGTGGTGATCATCTGCATGTTATTACCACCTAACAAGGTGATCATATTTCAGTTCATATTTTCTTTTTAAACTTCTTATCATGATCACCTGTCAATTACAACCATCACCAACCTTTCTCATGTCCAAAGTAACGCATGGAAAAGCACCATGAAAGTTAATTATCAATCGGCTAATATAAAACTTCACAGGGTTTAGTTAAAGGTTTTGCACCCAACCACAGCTTAAAAAAGAAATCTTTCTAGTATGAATGCAATTTGTCTTTTTGAAGGACCACACAGCATCTTAAAGCTTGTGGCCAAGGTATAATATGTTCAAAAAGATAAAAAAAAATCTGTTTCTATATGTCTTGATTCCAAAAGTTAACTTGTGTAAGGCGAACACCTGTTTAATGCAATAAACAGTGGTCACCATGTACAGGTTCCACTGCATTCTAGGCACGCCGCCACCAAACAATCACTGGACATATCCTCTATAGATCTTTAAGGACAAGACACAAAACCTCTGGTAACCAGACCTACAGAACAACACTAAGTTGCTGGCTATATCTGGTGACAGCTCAAAGACTGGCACAGTACTCAAAGAGTTTTAGTGGGAGGTCTATGTCCTGGACAGGCTAATAAGCAAAAAGGAAGTAAATAAGCAAAACAATTTGTGATTTATCCAAAACCCTTCAACAAAGCTTGCTGTTAAGACCAATAATCAGTCTTGCTCTGCGAACATCTGCTGAATACAAAACAGTTACACATTTACCATAGCTGAAACTATGTACAAAATTACTGTGCTCCTAAGACCACATCACAATGTGAGTGTTGTCGCATTCATTTGTTCATATTAGTGCAACTACCACACAAAAGCAGTGAAACATCGTATATGCCAGCACACCACATAATGTTACTATACTCAAACAGGTTTATAACAAAATTCCTGAATGTGAAATTGTTACTATGACGAAACATTCTGGAAGTTTAAAAATGTTTACATATATATTTCATTATGGCTATCAGAAGTGTGTCCAGTATTCTTAGAAATAAAATATCCCTACTGCCAAAAAGTCCCCTTATGCTTCATGTCTTTGAAATAAATTATGGTCTCTGTAACTCTTATATTAAATCGCCCCTGCACATATAATCTTGCAGTGAATCCTTTGCAATGTAAGTTCTTGATTGTTTCCTAAGAGGTGGGCAAAAATGTACATACCTTGCTGCTTTTCCATTTCATAGATGGTGTGAAGTATGCTTAATACTATATTATTTAGCAGATCCAGTAAATTTCATAATAAACATGTTTGAGTGCACCGGCATTCTATGTCTCTCTACCTCCATACTAAATCCTGTCATCCTCTCATTCAAATTTTATTTCATCAGTTCAGTGAAATTTGATTATCTCCAGGACATAAAAACATGCCTGTCAAGGTTCAAAGCAGCCTGTGACCTCAATGTCTGTCTCTCTCTCGCTGCTTATGCTCCTCTGCAACCAGTGTGCCATCATGAAAACGAAAGCTGGTAGGATCAAAGTATTGTGTCACCTGGAAGAAAAATATACTGGCTTTAAGACTCGTTCAAATACAGAACCTAAATTAATACAAAATTATGAATTGGTGCCCAAAGGATTTGCTTTGTCAATAAAATTGTCTCAATTGACTACCTGTGCACAGCTTTCTGAAAGAGGCAAGCTCCACTCAAATGCTGATACCTGAAATGTGCATTTGACACAAAACAAGCTTACAAGATCAAAGGGTGTCATTCTGGACCTTGGTGAAAGGGACTTGATATAAATGACTTCCCATGTCTCTTGTGCAAAATCATAAGTACTTCTGAGCACTGATGTGTGCAAGATATTTACAATAGGAAATCAGACCTCAGTTTTCATATCAGCATTCAAACATAAGCCACTTTCAGCTGCCTGGTAGACATTTCTTTATTACAGGCACAGGTGCAAAATTACATTTTACAAGCATACTTGCTTTAAAATCTTAACACTGAAAGTCCAGTTTTTAAGAATATGAAATATGTTACTGTGAAGCTCACTCTTGATAAATCCATCATTAAGTGCCCATTTCACTAACCACTGACAACATCCTTTCAGAAAAGGAAGGCATGCCAGCATAAGTTTCACTGCTGTCCAACAAACCTACTGTCAACAATGCCTCCATCGATGTCAAGTCTACTAACCTACCTGTATATCCATATATGTGCCCAATAAAACTGCTTCCGCAAGGCTTAACACTACAGCAAAGACTAGTGTACGACCACTGATTAGATCAGTGGCTCCTAGGGTTTGCAGTGTTTTGGCATGCTAAATGCCTTGGGATCTGAAACTATTTCATGCAGGCAGATGGCACAACTTGACCACATTACCTTGCTGGCAGGTAGGCAGCAGCCTGCATGTGTTGTTGATAAGACATTCCACATTGGTGGGGGCTGCCTTGAAAACTTGGATGTGCTCAATCGTAGTAACTCTTCTTTGGAATACTGCAACCCTATCAAGATGAAAATGCTTCAATTTATCAAATTGCGCAAGTATTTTAATTCAAATTCTGCTTTATTTTTACCAATCAAAACTGTTAGCATTGTTGGTACAGGTTGTGTACATGACTGTTTGTCAATTCATCCTATCCCATCTGCTCCCAACCCTCCTAAGACTTTAAAACAAAAACTGCACAAGACAATATAACAACAGCAACAATTACTTCCTATTAATATCTGAAAAACTAGTTTCTTCGCTCAGTTACCATTAATGTGTAAACCAAGAGTTTGGAAAAAGATTTGTCACATAACCTTCTCTGCTAAAACGTGATTAAGCAGGACTGCTTGCTGTGACTTTTCTAGCCTGCGCGGATTGAGAGTGAGAGGAACAAATTGTAAGGAACATCTTGATTATCAATCTGACTGGACATACTTTGACAAACTGGTTCCTTTCTTGACCTTGCATCTGAAACATCCTTCTCTCTTTTGACATCTGCAGCAGGTGAGCCTGTTTTCTTACCATCAGATGACTTCTGGAACAAAGATTCATAATGAAATGAAATGGAAATCAGTGAACCAATTCCCAATGATCATGTCCCTTCACTGATGTCTCCCAGCCATATTTATAATGATGAAGAGCATGGGTAATTTAGATACCCACAAATGCCTCCAACGTTAGTAAAAAAAAATGCTGCTTTTTATTTATGTGTTTTCTCCTCTGACACAAAACCAATGATGTCAGTGTATTGCTAAGAAGAAACTTAGAGAACACATAAATTATCAATGTTCTGAAATTCCATGTTCTGGAAATATCTTAAACTGAAAAACAAAAATGCATAAAAATACCTACATATATCTGATCCCTGCTAAAGGAACTTCTGACTTTCAAAGAATGTGATGCAACATGTCACATCAAACTGTTTGTTACAACATTAAACTCTCTTTAAGTCATTTACTTGTAGAATGAGTATCATCATTACATCTAAAACAAATGACCTAAATCATACTTACTGCCGCCTGTTCAGAAGAATCATTTTCATCTTCTGTGTCTGACACACCATCTATTTTGAGAATCTTCGCATTCATTTCATTCAGCAAGGTTTTGGTGGCTATCTGCATAAACATTTGGTTGAAAATATAATTTATGTAAAGTCAAGTAAAGTTGAAATAAAGAGAATTGACATTCAGTGCTATTCAATACAATCTAGATCTAATCAAAATACAATCTAAAACACTTTAGTGCTCAGGTTGTCCCCCCAAGGCGAGAATCTATAGTATAAGAGTGATCAGTTGTCACTGTTTGTAAAACTAGTAGACAGTAAAATGCTAATGAAATTACAAATATGGTCAATTGGCATCCCTTTTCAGTCTAATGTAGTGTCCAAAAAAACCACAGGGGTTGATTTTAAAAATTTTGGTCTTTTTTATTCCCATCACTGTTGGGCAATTTTTCAAGTTACTTTAAGATCTCAAATTCCGTGGGCTTTTCACTGATCACTCTGTGCAGTGAAAAGGTGTGCCCAGCACCAAGTCAGAAGGTATAGCGGTAAAGTAGTCATCAATGCTGGTTATCCTCCAATGTAAAAATGCTACAAATTATCCTTACTCACCAAAACTTTCTGGAGATTTCTCCCATATAGGACCAACACATCGCCCTGGTTAACATCTAGTTTGACCACTGTTATATCCTTACACATGACGCTGAGGAAAGTTATACACAGGCTGATTACTAGAAAATATAAAAAGTACAGTAGAGTTCACTTAACATGACAGCCTTTTACCTAAAATCTTGACATGGAACCTTCGATAACATGACAGTTACTGCGCTACCAAGAGAGGAAAAAGTGATAGAGAAAGGAAAAGTTGAGCCACTAATGTCATAATTCCCCCCTCCTCCAATGGTGGTTTGGGGCATGGAGATCATGTTAAATAATGTGATAATCAAAGATGAATATATGGCAATCCCAGGTACAAAGCAGCTCGAAAGCACAACACAGCAAACTCAAGCTCACAGCTATCATGAAAAACTTATACAATACTGTAAATGGATAACACACAACTTGCATAACCCACCGCAATTTCACTGGTCCCTTCATTTTCATGCTTACAGGATTCTACTGCACTTGGATCAGTCTTTATTACTGAAACTCAATTAATTCCTGTTGCTACTTTCTAAGAGGACTATCAAAGAGTCCTTACATTTTACTGAGAAAATGACAGTATTTCAACTATTACATGCTACTCTTGGTTCACCTTCATCAGCTTACTTCACCATTCACAATAAATCCATTCAGAGGATTAGTGAGAAATTATATGAAATTAAAATTAATCAACACTTGATAAAAACAAAGGTGTTGAAATATGCATCTTTCACTGTATCGATGAATACTGCTGCAAAATGCGATAATTTGTCTGGGTTGATGTATAAAGTCATGTTCCACAAATCAGATCAAATGCAAGGTCATACTGAGAATTTCAAGCTTCTTCTGATAACATAAACACGATTTATGTACAAGCTAAAAAGTTTATGGCCATTCGAATTCTGAGAAGAAGTAGATCTCTTTGATGTAAACAAAAATGCTATTTATGTAAACCCATTTATCTGATTATCAAATATGACTATGACATAATACATCAATAATGACATGTCATATACTTCTTTTCAACAAATTGTCTTTATAATGTAATAAGCTAATGATAACCAAATACAATGATCATACCTGTGGTTGTTGACCACATTCTGTGGAGACAGAGATTGGAAATGTATCAATACTTTTTAAGTCGACACACTGCTCAGTGGAATTCAGGGATGTTGTTTTTAGGGCTACTTTCAAGTTCCATAGTCTCAGCTGACACTTGAACATTTAGAGAGGTTATAAAAACTCAATGCCCTCAATAAACTCAAGATCACAAGAAAGCCTATGCACTAATAAACTTTTTTTGGCCACAGATCAGTAGCTTACATCATTTATCTTCAACATCTTAATCCTGGTCACAGTATGTCAACCAATCAACCAGTGGTTGAGGATAGGGGTGTGGTTCCTCCCTGACACCTCTCATTTATTGTATACAATTGGTTGCCTAATTGGAGCATTCTGATCTGGTTAAATGTGGCAATCAGATTTAAAAGTAAAGTTGTACAGTGTATGAGTTTACTATCCATCTCCCCTTCCCCTCCTTCCCCCCTTTCATTCAACACAGACTTGTGACTTAGGAGGGTCCTAGGAAGATGGTGCCAGGCATGCGGAAGGAAAAGAGAAAGAAAGAAATAAAAAACAGCAGAACAGCTTCCGACAGAGAATCATGAGAAGGAAATCTGTGAGCCGATTTGCAAGTCTGACGGTCATACTTCCAGTTTTTGCATTTCTGCTCAGAAATGCCTCTCCGCTCCTCTTCCCAAAACTTCCTATAATGTTTTTTCCCAGAAATGTTCAGATTTAAATAGAATTCCAGACATAACCTCACACACCTCTAAAACAGGTAGATTCAAAATACAGATTTTCATTTTTCAGATTTTTCTAGGCTCTACAGGATCCCATTGAAGACATGACACAAAGTCTCCCCACACTGACAAGCAAGAGAATTAGCTGTTCAAAACCTGTAATGATGATGATGATGGTAGTAGTCAAATGTACTCCAAACGCCATTGCAACATGCAGGTGAACCTTGTTTGCAGTCTTGCAATGATAAATATGGCTTTGTGACGGTACACAAAATATGACTGCTGCAAAAATTTTGGGCTTTCAATTTTTTAAATGGGAGGCATGGGGAGGGGGAAGGGGAAAGAACTGCAATGAACAATGTGACTTGGTACTCAAACCTTCCCACATGCTGAAAATGGTTTTCATGGCAATTACAGAGATACTCCAAACACACAAAAGGTAATCATCAAATTTCATGTTATTAGTACAGAACAGATCATGAGCAGTCTGTAGAAATGACAAGCAAGTAGCAATGAGTCTGGGATGGTTTAACTTATGAATTACAAAAATTAAATTTCATCTACTAATGAGTGCACTTGCACAATATTTGTACCAGAGAGTATATTTCTTTATAAAGGTGATTTACTGCTGCTACTAACCTGACTCTCTCTATTAAGATCCTCTGAATTTTGTGTTGCTACCGGCTGCCCTTTACTGCCGCGATAGTACATGCCCCTCTTGCCTGCTCCATATCCTCCAGGACTGGGGTTCTCTGCATATTCCTCTGTGGGGCTGACTGTAGGTGAAAAACTCACACGTTTGGCAGTCACATTTTTATGCACAGCTCTAGCATTGTTGGAGTTACAGTCTAATATGTGGGGTACTGGAGAGTTCCTTTCCTTCACAACCTGATTTGATGCTTGCACTGTGGATTGGGATTCACCCCTGTAGGAGGTGGGCCTGTTCTGACTAGAGGGTGCATCAGCTGTTGAGGCATAACTATTCTTGGAAGCTGAGGCATCTATACCACTGAAACCATCCAAGGATTTGCCACTGAAGTGAAAAGTACTAGATTCTTGATGATGTAAATTATATTTATCTTGCTCATATGAATTTGCCTCTTGTGAACCAGCATCTGCTATCAGTTGGGCACTCATTGCTGCAATCTCTTTACAAACTGGAGAATGATGAGTGCCTGCGGTGCCTTGGGACTGGAGATGATAAAATGTGAATGACAGTACCTGTATCATATATGGCAGTTTCCGTCTAGGATCTCATCCATAGGGAGGCAAAATAACTAGGCTTTGCACTAACAGTTAATCCAAAAGTGTTGAAGATTAAAAATTTATCTTCATTTGTGTTATGTCTTTATTTGTGTTATAACTAAGAGAATAAGATGCTATAATGCGCCTATGCAACTAACATCTTCAAATTTAGGTTGAACCAACACCTCAACAGGGTGCAAAAAGTGGAATTTATTAATTATAAAAGGCTTGTTTTCTTTCCAACAGCAATATCTTATTTAAACTGTAAACTGCTCTCTTCTACTCAAGACAACTAAAAAGAAATAAAGTGAAGCCCACTTGGTTTAGACAAGCTTAGTTTGCAAACACACATACCGAGTACAGTGAAGCACAGATAAGTGCTTGCCTCAGTACTGATCAAAATTGTACTCACTAATAAAAGTACTATAAATATTATGAAGGTGAAAAGTGGAAATGACAGAAGACTGAGTTAATGATTCAAATGAGAACTAAACCAATCACGACCAGTAGCGGAACAACAGTACAAACGCACCCAGAAGGTAAAAGTTAGCACCCTCCTTCTCTCTGTCCCTATATTCAAGCATAGTGAGCCCCCTCTCCCCCTTCTTTTCCATCCAACAACAAAACAACTTCTGCTTTCAGGCTGTTTTTATCCTTTTCATTCTTTCTTCAAGCTCATTTGTAACTCGAGCTCTCTCTTTATTAAAGAACAGATAACTACTTACTACATCAAGTTCCAAGTCCCCCGTGCTTAAAAGTCTCTGGGGTGCTTTTTTATCCTTCCCTCCATCTGGGGAAAAAACAGGTACAGCACATCTGACTGAAAGTGTCCTTGTAACACACATGCGCACACATTTAAAAAAAAAAAGAAAAGGCAGAGCGATCACAATCTTGTAGAATGGAACTTGACAGGCCTACATCAAAACCACAAAACTAGAAAACAAAAAAAAAACCAAACCAAACTTGTTTGACATATAGACAGTAACTTGGCCAGGCTAACTTGCTGAAACATTGCCTGGGAATTTCTGGATGAACATGTTGCTGAGCAGGTGATCTTCTTGGACATCCTTTTCATCTTGAGTAATGGAAATCTTTTTACTTCTGTACACTTTAAAGCCCCTGATGCTTACTCGTATTTGTAATGTTCCTCCTCCCACAACCTCCAAACTTACACTGGATAACTGCGACTGACTCCTAATACTTCTATTTTCTTAGTTATCTTAAATGCAGAGATCAGTGTTTGGAGGACTAAAGTTTACAAACAAAATATTGAAACTGTGTGCAGAAAGGGCAGACCCGATTGATGATGTAATTATAATTATCCACCAATAGCAATGTCACAAATATGCGCCCCTCCACCTAGCTTCCAGACACTTTCAACAACAGTACCACTTAATTGAAACTTTTTCCATGATCCCATGGAACTGTGCTTAAGTCAAGTCAACTGAATTATGATTAATATGCTATATCTATCCTGCGTATGAAAGGCAATGACTGAACATGAGGGAAATCCAGTTCTAAAAAGAGTGTGAATTGAGCATATGCCTGACATGGAACAAAATATTATGCTCCAACAGTGGCATTTGGATGTTATAATGTAAGAAGTCCATGCTTCGGTTATGAAAATTTCAACTAGTAATCAGTAATTATTTGCTTACATCATGCATCCTTACTACAAAATAGATATTACCAGTGGATCCAGCAGAGGAGTCCTCTTGTGCTGACATTGATCGTAGTGGACGAGGTTTCTTCAGACCACTCTGTCGAGGAGCCCTGGCAATCGTCTTCTGCGCAAGACCCGACATGACTGATATAATGGAGATAGAAGGAGCTGCAGATCCTTAAGTTTTGATTCGAAAAGGAACTTGAAGAACCTGCAAGCAGACATGAATCAAGTTTTATTAATGTCATCCTTCACACTGCCATTGATGACAAGATTTCCATGCTGCCCATGGTGCTATATATTGAAATATAGGTCTTATATTGCTCTGAGATACCAACAGAGAAGTTGGGGATCCATTCATAAATTTTAAATGACGAAAAGCTTTGCACATCTATCCCGGAAACCGAATGATGAAACTGCAATTCATAGACAGGAATGTTGTTTTGATATCAGGCAGACATTTCCACATTTGGATCCATTAGGGAGGTGAATTTCCAGTAAAATTCAAAATTTGCCAGCTATCTAATTAATGTGGAACAATCCTCTGTCAACTAATACTAATGTTGTTCATTTGGTTAGCTATATCACCTTGTAGCCATGTGTGCTGTCTTGCTGTGTATGAATGCCCTGAGTCATGGGTCGACTCCCTACCAACCAAAATGTTTTTCTTCACAAACACTGTATGCATAGCGTTTATAATTAATAAATCAAGATTCCCGCTACAGTAAAAACCTATAGGAGATATATCTTTTTATTTCATGCAATACTTTAAAAATAACATAATATGCATCTGGAAATCCTTCCCTTTTGACTTCTGGCAATTGTGGACACTGTGGAATCCTATTTAAGGTCTGCATAAATCATCTGAATAAATGTGTATGCACAAGTACCAACAGCCATTCAAAAGACATGAAACCCAAGATCACGACATATGATCATGCCCATTCAAATTTTCACATAACCCTTGCCATGCAGCATGGCACCAGTACTGATGGTATTCATATTTTGTAAGTAAACACTTTTGGAGAAGGGTCTACTAAAGCTAATGAGCAAAGTTATAGCTATAGACCGAGTGACGTAGTCTAATCCAGGACAAGTGACTCAGACCTAGATCTAGTAGAAGTAGACAAGTCTTCACCTGTTACTGTTGTTTTGCTTTGATATGATAAGCCACCCTGAGGGCAAATGACTTTGAAAGTTTATAAGGAAGGAATTCTGAATGAGACTCACAGCCCTGTCCAGAACTCCTACCTACCTACTAATAAAACCCTTACCCTCACTGTAACTCTACCCCTGACCCTAACCCTACCCTATCCAAACAGAAGCATCAGTTGAAGTAAAGTCCCTAACCCTTATGTCCACTGAGACAGGAGCAGCTGGCCTGAGTCAATGGAAATTCCACCCGGTTTTTATATTTTTGCGAATTCCTAGAGCCTACGCTGCTCTATCTATCCCACTCCTTCCAATAATGGAGCTTAAGCATTATTTTCAGGTATGCGCCATATGATAAGTATGAAGTAAAAAGTCAATTTGTCACAACATGGATGGTGGGCATGGCATCAAGCTGGGGGCCAAAAAGAACAATAAAAATATGCACAACAATCACATATATCTATGACATGTTGGGGTCTTGAGTTCACATCATATAAAAAAAGCACATAAATTGCAGTGTGCATTGAATGGTTGAGATGATGCTTAGAAATACTGGCACTACTGGGGAGCCAGATCTATAACTCCTTTGCAGGAAATTTGTAGTTCTGCACCTGGCAGTTTTGACAAAGTCTATTATTAGTGAACAGTGAAAAGTGGCAGCGACAGTAGTGGTGCAAAAGGTTGATTTGCGCACGTTGCTGTCTGCTTCTGAACTGGCTTTGGCGCGGTGCTCATTTCCCGCGGCCAACTCAGCCATGCATATCCCACAGTTGGTCCCTTGCTGTGAGAATGTTACACGATTCCATGCTAGTCTAAAGAGGATAAATCTACACATTTATAGATGTGTTCAGGGCTTCAGGCTGCAACATTCCAGAACTGGAAACAAACTTTCTAATCTTAACTCGGGTGCATGGAGCTCTCAGCAATAAGCAAACCTCTTAAAAGTTACTGTAACCGAACAGGCATCCGATAACTCTTGTCAAGGCTGAGCAGACAAAAACAATAGAGTTACCGTTCTTAGTTACGGGTTTATGTGATTTTAATGCTCCTAATAATGCAACTGAATTTTTAAGGCAAATTTGCCAACAGTCTAAATCAATAAGCGCTCGTGCTGAAAATTTTGACGCAAAGGCACAATAGATGGGTGATATGACATTCGAAATAAATTTTTATTTTGATGTCTTGTGAACAAATCATGTTTTTTATGTCAGCAGGATTGTGTGATAGACTTTTTGTTTTAGTTGACTTTTGTCCTTTACACCGTTTGAAAAGTAAGACCGGAACAAATTGTAAACAAACATGATGAATATCGCGTTAAAAGTGGGACGTGATTCCATAAAGATAGGCCATGGATTATGGAACAAGGTCACTATAATCTAGACTAGTTCTTCTGATATAACGTGATTCCATCTATCAGTCAAGATCTCTGTGTAGTCCAGATGAGGTCGTTAACTTTGCTGTATTGAAAAAGCAATATCCAGGGACTCTCGCACGGTCTTAGTCAGTTAGTCTGTCTTAGTGCTTGTAGTTTAATCTGTTTGTGTTAATTAGGGCCCTAGAGTCAGAGTACTAGAGGCAGAACGGGTAGGAGTTACTTGTGTCTAGACTAGATCTAGAGACTAGACTAGGGAAGAAAAAAAAAAGTTTTGTGACATTCACTTGCCGTTAATCATTATCATTAATTTATCTCAAGGAATTCTCTTTTGTGTGCATTTCTTTTGTATGCATGATAGTACAGCATGGTTTATTATAATTTAGGGTAATAAATTCAAATGAGGATGGGATGGAGTGTGTCATACATAAACTATCAGTAAAGAGAGAGAGTGCAAACTGCATTATTTTTAAGTCACGGTGAGCCACAGCATGTCTGGTGCCTAAGACAGGTCATGCCAGTCATAACATTATGGGTTTCACATTACTGTGTATGTTGTCATCTTTAATTGACACAATATCTAACATACATAACCTCTACTTGCTTGACAAAGGGAGGAAATTCATAGTGTCAGCTGTGCATTTTTCTCTCTTGCCAAAGCAAAACTTTGCTTGTTATCAGTGGTCACATAAAAATTGTTGGCAGGTTTATTTTGGGAGTTTGAATATTAGGCCTCTGAAAGATGGGCTCACTATGAATATAGAAGATTTGTGGACGGGGATAATTCTTTCTGTTCATAAAAACCAAAGTTCATGTATTGTGATACTAAATGAATTCTGCTGTTTCTTGAGACAGATGGTAATTTGTAAATTGCTTAAATCACTTTGATGGCTCATTTTCACAATAAACACACAGCTGCACAGTCATTATTTTCGCTGAGGCAGCAATAAAACAGAAGTTTGTGCAACATGACATTTGATAGGAAGCCAGACCAAGTGAGCCAGATTTTTGTGCAGGTGCTTACCAAGACATCAGCCAAATTATGCCCCTTCTCTGACTCTTACATTCATCCATGGATTGGACCACAGACTTGATAGAGCAGAGCGATGAGAGGATGACATAAGTGTGAAAAGAATAAAAAACTGAAAAGCAGTAGATCTTGATCAAAATCTCTATATATTTATATTGTCTAACTAGTATAGGGTCAGTAAGATGGTACTCTCCTGAATTTTCTCACATAAACTAGTTTGGCATTAAACAAAGAAGTGTATATAAATGTAGTCACTGAATCTTTGTTTAGTAATACATATGTGCCATGTTAATCCACACATTTTGGGTCATGTGCATGTGTTCCGATTATCAAATTTTTCAGATTATCAGATCAAGCCATTTATAAAATAGGGAAGAAGAGAAAAGTAAGAGCCATGAATGAATAGAAGGAGACTGGGAAAAGTAGAAAAAAGTGAAAAGAAAGAGAAAGGGAGAGTCAGTCTATCTTTTATGCTACAGAAAAAAATTGAAGTTGCAAATCGATGCTTTGATTATTGTCGTTTAAATTCCTTTACTGATAAGCTTATCTGTGTAACTTATCCTGTATCTCTGGTCTTTTGTTCGTTTGGTGTCACAGTTAGATACAGGACCAGCTGATCGATCTATGCTATAAGGTTAACAGGACCAGATGGTGTCACTGGTCAGACAAGGATTTCTGAGTCAGTTTCATCAGACTTACAAAATTGTGAATGAATTACAAATGACATGAACACCTGATCAAACAGTGGTTTCCTTGGTTTTTTTATTTTGGATTGGAAGCATAAAACAGCATAAATACATACCTGCAGTCCCAGTTTTCATGTTTGGATTTGGAAGCGTGAATGTCTGGATTATCAGTGACATTTACATGTGTATAGAGAAAAAAGTGTTTCAGTAAAATGTGTTCTAAGCGAGTTTCATAGGTTCCTGAAGTCCAGATTAATGAGACATGACTGTCTATGTAATTGTTAAACATGACTGTGTATGTAATTCCTAGACTGACTAGTAAAGGCCTCCAAATTAAAATGAAATTGCTGACCTGCTCATATTATTTCTTTTAGCAGTGAATGAACGACTTTGGAGGAAGATACATTAGCTACATTTTCTGACCTTACCAAGTCTCACATTCTGATCATCACATTCATGATGAAACAGATCATCAGAGTTGCGATAGTTGGGGCAGGAGCTGGGGGTCTCTGTGCCCTTAGGCAGTTTACCTGCCCACTGCCAACTGAGTCAGTCCAGTTTGCTGCTGTATGTTTTGAGCAAGCGCCCAGGGTTGGAGGAACTTGGTTCTACACTGAGAAGATTGGGAAGGATGAATATGGTCTTCCGGTACACTCCAGTATGTACAAGAACTTGAAGTAAGTGTATAATTTGATTGGAAGGGAGGGCAGGCGGGTAAGGAAAGCGGGAATGGGGGCCTATTTGTGGATAATCTCATTGATGATCCAGTCATGCAATGCTGTCCATGATGTTTGTATTTTACTTGACATGATTGGGGTGATGTTGTTTGTTTGATATGGGATGTGGAATTTTGTGTCAATTATCTTGTATTTAGTTATTTGAGGATATCTCACACTTGTGTAAATGAGAAATGGGGAATTGTTGTCTTATTTGATGAACTGAATGCAACCAACGCTTGGACAGAAGCACTCATTGTGAGACACTCTTTTACTCATTTATCAACATAGCACAGTTTTGAATTGTTACTACAATTAATATAAATTTGATTGGCTAGTCACATTTTTTAACACTAATAGTCAGTTGTAATGCCCACGAATACTATTTCACCTGATAAAGAGACCCCATTGAAATATTGGTACTATTAATGAAGTAATTTGCTGAACAAATAAATGAAGGGACATTAACCAAAAAGAAAAAAGCTTTGCTGAGATGTGAAACTGCATTCTTCTGCATTCATTAGTATTGTGCCATTTCTACCTATGTAGCATGTGATTGACCTTTATTTTTTTTTTTTTCTTTATATAGGACAAATCTTCCAAAGGAATGCATGGCATTCCCAGACTTTCCTTTCCCCAAGGACTTGCCCTCCTTTGTAAAGCATGAGGATGTTCAGAAGTATTTGGAGGATTATGCATCTCATTTTGATGTCTTGAAGCACATAAGGGTAATTCATTGTTCAAGTTTATAGTCTGTAGCACATGTCATCATCAAACACAGTTGACTCCGCATAAGTGCTGTCAGGATGTTCGCAAGTTTTGCCTGATGGCAACAATTTCCACATTTCGAAATAAAAGTCATTGGAAAATTGCATCTCCTTTTAATCAGAATTTTTTTTTTTGTGTTCCTAAGGAATTGGTTGTAATTGGGCTAACTGATCACTTAACAGTATGGGATTTGATTCAGGTTTAGCCTTTTAGTTGCTTTGCTCACAAACATGTTTATGCTTTGTTGTGTCGCAGTTTGCAAGGATGCCATTTTTTTCAGAGAATTCTGTGAAATCAGAGAATGTTGTTTTTCAGAGAAGCTTATTTGACAGATTTAATCTGAGAAACTACCTCAGTAGTAATACCACAGTCAAGATTGATTTTTTTTCCAGTTTGACTGCTTGCATTGGACATTCTGTATTAATATTTATGCCTTGCAATATAGTTTTGTTTTTGTTTTATATTATATTTTTGTGAATGATATAATCTAAATGAAACCATAGATTGTTCAGAAAATTTTATGAAAACTGAGTGGCATCGCTTAGTTTCATAGTTCTGTTATCGAAGTACAATCGACTCCGTTTAATCGCCCTCTTCTTAATCGCCTTTTCCGCTTAATCGCCTCGTTTCCCAGGGAACCGAATTTTTTCTATATAAAAGTCACTGGATAATCGCCTCTCACTCCGGATAATCGACCACTCTTCAGCGCCCATGAATTCATAGATCAGCGGTTGAAGGATTACAGTTGACAAACAAATGTACACAGACGGTTTAACTGCGCGATGGATGGCACACACACAGGGATTGACAGCTCCCACGCCGAAATAAGTGTGATAAGCCTTTCCTCCCCCCCGTCCCCCTTCGTCCCACGCTATGCATCACCGCCGTCTTCTATTCGATAATGCTAATGCGCCGAAAGCCTTAAATAGACTCTTCCCCCCACGCCTTCCATCACAGAGAGGTGGAGAACGTAAACATCGTATTGAGAATGACTGGTGGATTTCTGCTAGATCAGAGAACGTGTCATGTGGATGATCGGTTGATCTAAACCGTGCCATCCTACTCCTTATTGTCTGCTGGGCTACTGCGAGGTGGCCAATGAGAGAAACCGTGGAGATCAAAGATTTTGTGCGCTACAATACCGTCAAACTCGAGTCTGTCCTAAGTCTGACGACGAGAAGGCGTCAATGCACGACATCAAA
>JAWQUT010000189.1:619127-630783 GCA_033807755.1 Ellobium chinense
CAATATAGTTTTGTTTTTGTTTTATATTATATTTTTGTGAATGATATAATCTAAATGAAACCATAGATTGTTCAGAAAATTTTATGAAAACTGAGTGGCATCGCTTAGTTTTTTAGTTCTGTTATAGAAGTACAATCGACTCCGTTTAATAGCCCTCTGCTTAATCGCCTTTTCCGCTTAATCAGGGAACCGAATTTTTTCTCTATAAAAGTCACTGGATAATCGCCTCTCACTCCGGATAATCGATCACTCTTCAGCGCCCATGAATTCATAGATCAGCGGTTGAAGGATTACAGTTGACAAGCAAATGTACACAGACGGTTTAACTGCGCGACGGATGGCACACACACAGGGATTGACAGCTCCCATGCCGAAATAGGTGTGATAAGCCTTTCCTCCCCCCCGTCCCCCTTCGTCCCACGCTATGCATCACCGCCGTCTTCTATCCGATAATGCTAATGCGCCGAAAGCCTTAAATAGACTCCTCCCCCCACACCTTCTGTCACAGAGAGGTGGAGAACGTAAACATCGTATTGAGAATGATTGGTGGATTTCGGCTAGATCAGAGAACGTGTCATGTGGATGATCGGTTGATCTAAATCGGTTGATCTAAACCGTGCCATCCTACTCCTTATTGTCTGCTGGGCTACTGCGAGGTGGCCAATGAGAGAAACCGCGGAGATCAAAGATTTTGTGCGCTACAATACCGTCAAACTCGAGTCTGTCCTAAGTCTGACGACGAGAAGGCGTCAATGCACGACATCAAACACGACATCAAAGAAATTTAACCCCATTACCAAAAATATGGCCAAAATTACCATCTCTGCTTAATCGCTTCTCTGCTTAATCGCCCACTTTTTCTGTGATCCTGAGGATGGGCAATTAAGCGAAGTCGACTGTATTAAATAACAAGTGTACTCAGGGACCTTGCTATGCAAGGTGTCATTGTCATCTGTCGAAAGCGCACTACAAAAACTGAGTGGCAAATGAAAGTTGTGGGCCATGGAGTTCTGCACCTTTTTAGCAGCATTTAGTTTTATTTATGCACCAGAATAATGTTCTTATCTTCATATCTACATGCTGGCCATTTTTGTGTTAGAAGCCAATGTCTCTGAAGTGCTGCTGAGCTGCTGGTCCACAATACACGAAATATTCAAAAAGAGTCCTTAGAGATCTTAAGTCCCAAACATTTCTGTATTTGTCCATGGATCAGTATGGCCAGATTTGGAGATTTTTGTAACTATGAGGGAGGGAAAAAGTAGAAATTGAAGTTATATGATAAAATTTCAACACAGTGATGGTTGCTTCGTTATACCAGTCAGTCACCTTATGATGTGCTTCACATGCAGTTCCAGACTATTGTGAAATGGATCAAACCTGTAACAGACAACACCAGCCAGTCCAACCCAAAGTGGGAAGTGACTACCAAGAGTGTGATAAATTCAGATGAGGAGACATCAGTGTTTGATGCTGTTCTTATATGTAATGGGTAGGTCAAGTAAAATGGTTGCTTGTATCAATCATCTGTGTTTGTACATGTATATGCTTAGGTGTCTTTATTATGTAAGATTGCTCTGTTGACATGCCTTCTTTACCATGACATCTTGTAGTGATAAATGATGCAAACCTGGCCTAGCTCTCTTAAAGGTAGTTATGCACATTGAAAATACTTTCTTATTTTCAAGTACATTTTCTGTTTGAGAAATATCTTTAGTGCTTATAGAACCAATTTTGTGAAATCAGAACATTGCAGTGTTACAGTGCTAGGCAATACACTCATTAGCTTCCAACTAAGGCTGTGGTCAGTCAGTTTCTAAAACTAGGTTAGACTATGGAAGTCAGGCAAAGTCCTATGCATGTTCCTTGTTTCAGCATGATTTGTTTGACACATCTGCTGCTTGCAGTGGATTAAAAGTTGTACGCAGATGTGCTTCCATCCATGTGGATAACACTAGTGAGATGCCTTGCCTTCTTCCCCAATACCTATTTGATGTAAGCATTAAAGGTCCACATGCACAGCAGGTAAAAGAATTGTGGGGTTTTGCGTAATGTGATCATTGCATTGCCTAAGCTATACAGAGGCATTTCATCAAGCTTACAAACTTAGAAGATTTGCTGTTCTCAAATAATACAGTTTCAAATGACGTAAAGTGGTTTCTAGAGACAGTTGAGTAAGTTTTAAGGGCATCTGTTAAGCCTTGATAATATGGGATTATGTAGGCAACGTTTACTAGCGAAGGGCTGTATTTAACAGCTGACACAGTGACTGGAAGCCAAAATGTGAATTTAAAGGATGAAAATTAGTTGGCTCTCAAACCTCCTGGGTCCTCTCCTATTATCTCAGCATCTTTTGAGCTCAGACCCTGATACAGTGTTTTTGTTCTTGTCCAACAGTCACTACGCACTTCCACTCATGCCAAATCTACCAGGACTAGATACATTCTCTGGACAAGTGTTACACAGTCATGACTACAGGGTACCCACAGACTTTGGAGGGAAGACAGTTGTGCTTTTGGGAGCTGCATCTTCAGGACAGGATATTTGTCTTGAGCTCTCCTCTGTTGCAAAGCGTGTAAGGACATAGTGTTCTCAAATCCATTTAGTTGCAAGATGCATTATTGCAGCTTCTGTTTTATCACAATATGTAACAGAATACTGAGTATTCTTTAGAAAAGCCAGAGGATAATCACCGTTACCTTAAATGACAGCTATTTTTTATGCACATTAGGAGCTGCAATTAAATAAAGACGACTGTGTGGAATGACATCTTTCGACTCATTATCATAGTATTGATATCTTTACCCTTCCCCTCAGTGAACTTAGCTCCACATCACCTTTTGTCATCATCATATGGTAGAAGTTGGTTAAACTGAAAGTAAAGGGACCAGAGACAAATCATTTTGGATTAACCAAAGGGATAATGTCAGAAAAGGTATGGCGTATCCTCTTCCAGTGCCTCTTAGGCAGAATTCCGATACAACTTCCCACCTCTTTATAACTGTTGCAAATCCTCTTTTCTATCCTCCAGGTATTTCTGAGTCATAATAAGCCTCCACTCCCCACCCCATTACCAGAAAATGTCCAGCAAAAGCCAGGCATAAAATGTGTGAACAAGAACAGTGTGGAGTTCCTGGATGACAGCACAGAAGAAGTAGACATTGTCCTGTTGTGTACAGGATATCATTATGACTACAGCTTTATGGCACCAGAGTGTGAGCTCAAAGTCACGGATGGCAGAGTTACCCCACTTTACAAGCATATCATCCACACGAAGTTCCCAACTCTAGGAATAATTGGTATTTGTAAAGTAATTGTGCCATTCCCGATGTTTGACGTTCAGGCACGGTTTTTCAGGTAAGCTGTGATAATCATTTTCAATGCATAAGTATCCCATTGGTGTTCAAAAACATCATGGTGTTCACATTAGAGACAACAAGGGAAGGAATAACTTTTTTA
This sequence comes from Ellobium chinense, assembly GCA_033807755.1. NCBI lineage: Eukaryota > Metazoa > Mollusca > Gastropoda > Ellobiida > Ellobiidae > Ellobium > Ellobium chinense. The sequence goes on from JAWQUT010000189.1 coordinate 622,584, forward strand.
GAATTCAAACAATTGACTCCACTTAATTACAACTGAAAGGCAGCATGGAGAAAGTTCCAGTTATATGGAGAATGTAATTACGAGACATCATTTTGTTTTTAACCATTTTCACAAACATTTTTAGACCCTTTTTACAAAGTTACTTCACATTACATCAGAGAGTCCTCTTAATTCCAAGTAATTCTGTGTTTAGACAGAAACGCCAGAAAAGCCCATTTACAAACATGCATAAAAATGTCTCAGACATGAATGAAACCTGTTGTAAGACAAGTGGTGCTACCACAAATAATAGTTGCTCTAAGAATGTCATCCATTATGGAGAAAAATGCACCATTTAGCACTTTGGTGTGCAGTTTTGCACAGAAACTCTGATGCACTTATGGTGATGAGTTGTACACAATGTTCTCCGCATTATGACCTCTGGGAAAGGACAGACTCTTTTCTTAAACTTTAGAACAATAGACTTAAAGTAAAATGACAGTCTATTAGTTTTCTTGTAAACTCTCCCAAATGTAAGTTACTAGGTCATGATATCGCAGCAAGGCATCGAAATACATTAAAATTCAAATGCAGGATTTGGACTCACTCTGTCTTTGTACAGGTCAGTGTTAGATGGGACTCTGACACTTCCAGCTGAGGTTGAAATGAATAAAGACACCGACCAAGACTATAGGAAACGCTTGGAGGAAGGGCTTCCTCATCGCCACGCTCACCACATGGGTGCCAGACAGTTCAGCTATAATGATGAGCTTGCTGATATGGCCAAGACCAATCGTATTCCAGATTCTTGCAGGCAGTTGTACCTGCTAACCCACAAAATGAGACAGGAGAACTTGATGAATTATAAGAAAGTGAATTTTTCAGTGGATGAAACTGGTGACGGATTCAGAATAATAAAGTAAAGTCCTTTAACAATATTAATCACATTTATTTGGATATATTATGATTTCAGTGCTTGCCATCTAGCCCAATCCCTATCAGTCTGATTTCTTGTTCATCTCGTCAGGCCCTAAATGCATGCCATCATCTTCCCTCCCTTGTGCTGGTGCAACGCTCTTTTAGCTTAACTCTCTCAATGTAGTCTCCGGGTCTTAAGAGTTGGGGGAAACATTTTTCTCTTGCCAGAAACTTTAAGGGGGATTTGTAGAATTTTAGAAGGAATTTAGGTTTTTCTCACTCAGCCCAAACTTCGGTGTGTGAGAAAGAAGGGGAGATCAATGTGCATTCAACATGTCTTAGGATTAAGAGGGGGTGAGGTTGAAATTTATAAGGTAAATAACGTTATTTTGCAATCTGGAGAAAATACTGCTCTCTTGCAGTGATCTCCATAAATGGTCTGGAATGCATAGAATTGCCTGGGGACATTTCCCGCAATTCTTACAGGATTGTGTGATTTAGCCTTGTATTCTCTGCAAACTATGCAAAGCTGAGGGGAATCATCATGAATGCGTGCTTAACCATATTCTCCAAATACATTCCAATCCTATGTTTTGACAGGACACTAATTTGTAGTGGTATGAAGTAAAAATTAGGGCTTGGTCAGTGATCAACAGGGCCAAATCTTGACAGTTTTCTTAGTGTTCATGTGGTCACTTTGGCTTGTTATCTTTGAAGTGCTTGACCAGATCTACAGAGATGGCTCAAGTGAGGGTTTTAACGACATCTGTTCATATTAAGACCTATAAATTGATTAGACTAAAATTGAAGTTGTGAATTTGGGCAAGGAAAGCATAATGAAGAGACAATCATTCTCTTTTCCATTAATGATTTTTATTTGCTATGTTTATGTTGTCAGATTTGATAACACAAAAGTAAAATGAACATGAAAAAATGAATAAATCTTATTTTTGTTAATTTGAAAGGATAACATGTTAAATTTTATTGTCACTGCTTTTTTGCCATTTTTTTAATCATGATATTTCAAGAGGGGTTGCTAAATCACTGTCCTGAGGGGTTGTGGCAAAAGAAAAAAACAGTTGAGTCCAAAAAGAGTCTAAGCAGTATTATGTATATCTTATTGTATTGAGATAAACAGATTTCATGCTGGTTGGCATCTGTAAACTGTTAAGAAATTTTCCAGTGCTCTGGTTAAACCTTGTGTCTAACTCAGATTAGTGAAATCAGGCCAAATATCTCTATCATTAAGATTGATCTGTGTGACCAATTTTAAACCATACAGATATGGGGATGTCCAGATATTTATACTTTGATTCGTGGAAAGGGTACAAAGAATCTAGATTTTAACTAACTTGAGTTTTGACAAAATAATTAAGCTAAGTTTTACCAGTGAACTGTAAACATAATTGATGAACACATGCATAGATTGATCAGTTAAATGTGTATGCTTTATTATTGCCTTTTCAGCAGTTTTCTCCTTCATCATCAATTGATTTACCCAGATGTTACTCCCAGATTGTTGATGTCAACTGTTTTATCCTGTATTCAGTATTAAGCTTGTAACTTCAACACATTTATGATGAAAATGATTGTATGAAACTGTTGCTGTTGTGGAAAACCTTCCAAGTCCTAAAATTCAGTAGTGATATCTGGCTAAGTATAGTGCTGTGGACATTATAAAATATGTTTGATATGAACTTTTTTGGACATCATATGGATTTCATAATAAATATTATTATGCACGAGTGTATTAATCATGTATTTTAGCTGTAAATGTATGTTTCTTGTAATGTGACCAGTGCAGTGGCTTACAAATTGTGAATGTACATATGTACATCGAATTTTCAGGAATTTTTTTCAAATTGTCATCATCCCAACCNCCATGCCTGCAGGAGGATCTCATAACCTCAAACCTCGTGAATCTTGGAGGGACTAGGTTTTTGCTGATCTAAGGTAATGGCTTGAAAAAAAAAATGACTGGTTTTTCACATTTAAGAGGACTAAAAGGCCAATTTTCTAGTGGGCCAAGTACTGTGTACAGTTACAACATCTCCAATTTGAATATGAACCACAGTGCACTACAACCAGCAGGATTTAGAATGTTTATCCATCCGTAGTGTTTTGCACTGATCCCATGTAAATAATTTTCTGTAACAGATAATTTATGATATCACTCACACACTTGAATGTCTCATAAACTCAAAAAAATCAAGGAGTGGTCCTTAGAAATTGGAGTTTTTGAGATGCTACTGGTCTTAAGGAGTTTTGTTGGCTTAATTTGTCAATGCAGACTCACAGGGTCATACAGTACCCATTTATGTCATATGTGCAGTTAAAGTTAATCATGGACAAAATGTTCAGCTGGAAAAGACAACCATGATTTTGTGATAATGTCTTTGAATGTGATAATCTCCCCTTCATGTGGGGAGTCCAGTTATATTCACACCCTCAGGGTTGTCATTATTTGTGTTTCAAAGTGCTGTTATTTTACTTATGTATTGACCATGTTTAATGCAAAACCCTGTAATAGAAAACTAGCATTATTTTGAAACGTTTAGCGAACTCTGACATTTTCTTATTTATTTTCTTACATTATTTATTCAGTGCTTGTAGTATGAAGTAGAGTGACACCCCTTTTGTTAAGCATTTTGTTTCCCCTTTACCCCGCTTATTTGAGAGGATTAAATTATAGTATTTCTTTCATTTGTGATAATTCAAACCCTCTGTTAATGAATGCCACCCCTGATCTGCCAGAAGGCTGTTAATAGGTCTGTAAACACATTTGCTGGATATCATACTGAATCCATTGATTTGCAAGTTCCTGGTTGCCATGCAAGAAGGTGCACAAAACCTTACATATCTTGCCTTTTTTCCTAATCATGGATAATGCAAAATATGCTTCATATGAAATCATTCAGGAGTCCTATGTGAGTGTGAGTGTAAAATAATGTCAACTCGCTGAGAAGGTATGAAATATAAGTCTTCAGGGATGGCAAAATTATGTGTGTTTGAGCCAGTGTAGTTCAAGCCAAGAAATACATAAGTGGGGCTTTTTGCATCTGTCCTTTTCTAACCACAAGAGGGTTTTCAACAAAACCTCATTTGAAAACCTTAGCAGGTTTACCTTGGCTTAGGCTGAGATACACATACACCAACATTTTATGAGACATACAGTGACAGCAGATGGTCCTTTCATGGTCATCGACAGTGCATGTTCTGTCCCTGAACACTCTTATTTGAATGATCATGAATGCGATTTTTCAACTCTCTGAGATTAGCATCTTCCAGCTGGGAATTGAAACAGTGATTAAGAAAAATGTGCCATAAGTTGAGAGTGCTTTCAGCTCTTTAAGTCAGCCTGGCATTGCCTCTAGATGCAGGTCTGTCTGTTTACATGTACCATAATTCTGAGAACCTGATTTACCTTTTCCGCGTGTGTATGTGTCATACTTTCAAAATTGTATGTTTTCTGTGATTGTTTTGTTTTGTTTATTTGTTCTGCCAACTTTACAATCAGATATCTTTTGACAGTTGAGTCTGCTTAACCACAGCTAGCTCCTGAAAAGGATGGGAACTATTGCAATTAAAAGGAGTTACGATTATCCAATAATGTTTTATAGTAGATGCAGTTTCCTGTTGTCTGAAAACTGTTGGGATTTAAGTGGAAGTTGCCAAAAGAATGGATTGTCTGAAATGAAGTAGACTTTAGATTGTACAGTACATGTACATCCAAGTTTGAAGATGAAGTGTCAGGACAGTCTCAATGGAAGTTAGTGTCTTTACTGTTATGAGTTTATGAGTGGAGGTTTGTTGATTTGAAGTGAAACGATAATATATGTTCTTTGATTTTTATGTCCCTTTTTGTGTTATCCTGTGTACTGTCCATATAACAATGCTTTAGATTAATTAAAATGAATACAAGATGTTTATTGATGATGTCTCAGATCTGTTTGTGATATCTTAAGCTAGTTACAGTCTTATATCTTGCAAGTAGGCCACAATCCAGTGCATATAAGCATCACAACAACATTTAGTGCACTACAAAAATGGCCTAGGCCAGACTTAGGCCATATTTTAATCAAGCTTATCAAATGGTTGCTGAGATCAAGGCCCATGTTGTCATGTTCAAGAAACTAAAATGTGCCAATATTTTTCTGCCAAAATTGCAGTGTCAAAGATACACACTGATTCTTTTTTGCCTTGTCATAAAAATACTGTATTACCCCCACATTCCCTCAAAATTGTGAAAAATGACTGTGGCCATTTTTGCAAAACAGAGACAGTATGCAGGTTTCTCCACAAAGGTTACAGCATTGGCTGAGTCGTAAGTACAATTGGTCATGACAGTTAGAAACATTTCATGCAACCACTGGAAGATTAGCTCTACTTGCAAAAACACTGAGGCATCACAGGCTGTCAGTGATGTTGATGATAACAACAAGGAAAAAGAAGAACTATTTTGTACAGTGCAGTGAGATTTAAACTACTCTTATTGGTTCCTAATTTGAGACAGGGGTTGTACAGTCTGAGAAAGACCACTCATGGATAACTTGTATAGTTGATCTGCTTAGTGCTAGTGCCTGTCCTTGTAAGGTCGGTGCATATGATGGGTCACAGACTGATTCCAGCTCTATGAACAGTTCAGGCAATCCTAATAAAAGGTGAAACCTTATCTATTTGTTTTGTTTCTTCATAATCATACCTTGCTAGAGGGTATAATGCAAAAGACAACGTGGAAAGGGAATATGTGAGGAGGTACAAGATTTCAGAGAAAGAGGAAAGCTCTTAGGGAAGAGCAAGATCTCTTAGAAAGATAAAGGTTTCTGAGGAGGAAGAGTATTTCTGAGATGAAGATTTCTGAGGAGGAGAAATATTTCTGAGAAAGAAAAAGTTTCTGAGAAGGAAGAGTATTTCTGGGGAAGAGGAAGATTTGATCATTTCTAAAGACTGAGTTGATTTCTGAGAAAAATGAAGATTCTGGGAAGGGGAGTATTTCTGAGAAAAAAGATTTCTGAGGAGGAGGTGTATTTCTGACAGAGAGAAAGATTCCCGGGTAGGAAGACAGGAATCTCACGCTTCAAAGAATTTTCTGAATTCCGAGAATAGGGATGTGTTTCAGAGGTGGTTTTGTGAGTCAGCCTTAGAAACAGCTTTGCAAGAAGTAAACTCGAAATAAAGACAAAATGCTCTTTTTCTTTTGGTCTTTTATTTTTGTTTGCCTTGGAGATTCTCTTCCTATATTATAGTGACTATTTAGATCTAGCTAACTGTATTTATGTACTTGTAAGTTTATTTCTTTTGAACTTTCTTAGTTTTATGCAAATTGCAAGACTGTATGAGAAACTGCAGCAAGTTCAGGTAATTTAATGAAAAACAAGGGTAATCCTGGGAAGAGTGTTTCTGAAAAAGAGGAAGATTTCTGAGAAGGAGAGTATTCCGGGGAAAGTTTCCTTAGAAGGTAGAGTATTTCTGAGATAGAAAAATATTTCTGAGAAGGGAGAGTATTTCTAAGACGGAGAAAAAATTTCTGAGGAGGTGGAATATTCCTGAGAAAGAAGATTTCTGAGAAGGGAGAGTATTTCTAAGAAAGAGGAATATTGCTGAGGAGGGATGTAATTCTGAGGTACGTTTTGCTTCGTTCATAAAACAAATAAGACCATTTTCTAAACAATCCCAACGATTCTCGATCATGATTTATTGCTCATGAACTCACTGACAACTTGGGATAAAATGTTGCGACCATAACTAAAGACGTTGCTAATGTAATACAACTGGTAAAAGTAATAATGACAGCTAAAAATCAAGAGTTTCTCCCATTGCCACCATTATAACTTAATATAAGGGGGAGAGAAGTTTGTCTGAATCGAAAGGTTTTGATGGGATTCTCTGGGATCGTAACGTTAGGCTAGAGGCATTTACACCCGTTAGCTCTGGTGTGCGAGTGGATTTACAACCTTGATAAGAGATGAGGGCGATTGACTTGGCTTGACTTAAGCCCGACTGCTCCTCATTGACTACGACCCTGGCGTCCTCCCTACTTACTCCTTTCATCATGTCTTTTTCTGATACACCAGTCACTGGTCAAACAAAGGCACAACTACAAATAGCAACATGTTTTTTTATCTTTCGTTAATTTTTGAATATTCTGTGGCTTCTTCGCGGCGTTTTTGATGTCACAAATTTGAGTTTGCGATTTGTTTAAAAATAGAGTTGTAGCCAATATTCATCCAAATAGTTGTCTTCTTTGGCTTATTTCTTCTTACCTTCTCTCCCTTCTCACTCTCCTCTTGTTCTCCTTAACATTCTTCCTCCTTCATTTCGTTGTCCTCTAGTCCTCTTCTTTACTATATTCTTTTGCCCCATTATCTTAAATATTCTTTCACACATTCGTTTCCTTCCTCTCTTTATTTGTCATCCTATCTTCTCTTATTTGCCTCGTCTTCTTATTTTTACTCCTCATTCTATTCTTCTTCTCTTTACCAACTGTCGTAAATTTTTCTTCTTCTCATTACTGTCGTCTTCCTCCCTTTCAGCATTCTATTACTTTCTTCTCCTTCTTCTTCTTCCTCCTCCTCCTCATCATGTATTCGTCCTTCTGTTCTGTGTAATTATTTCTTTATCTTCATCTTCCCCTCATCGTCTTTGACCTTCACCTGCCTACTTTCCCTTCTTTATCAACTTGTCCTGCTTCTATCCAAAACCTCTGTTAGCAGTTAGCGCACCAGAGTACAAGCACAAAAGGATACAGTGCGCATTCGTAATGTCCCAAGTGGTAGACAAAACCAAACAGTCGATTCCGCTTAATCGCAACAGTTTCCAGAGTAGGTTTATTGTATTTTCTATATTAAAGTTACTGGATAACCCGAGACTTTTTTTTTTCCCCTGCTGTCAAGAAGTTGCGAGTTATCGGAGTCAACTTATAATGAGTCTAGTGGGAAAGACCGAGACATGTTCAGGCCGATGGGAAGATACTCGTCATGTCTATCCCTCTCTTGTAGTATTTCGTATTTCTCATTTGTTTTCTAATTTCTAGACAGAGGTATTGACTAACTTACAGTCCGTATCGGCGACAAGCAGAACCAACACAACAGGAAGCGAATCTGAGACGGCGGAAATTAAGAAAGACCACACTTCATCAATGTTTATGATATGGCCTTAATCTTTATTATGACATGAAATTGATAGTAACAGTGCCGTATACAGTAAATCATATAAAAAAAAAATACATTAGAGTGTGCGTCCAGACACACACACGCGAACGTACGCACACACGTTAACGCGCGTGCACACACACCAACGCACA
>JAWQUT010000189.1:630792-646519 GCA_033807755.1 Ellobium chinense
TCCCCCCTCCCCCCCCCCCCCCCCACACACACACACACTTGCGTCTTGTTTCTGACAAATTTCACGTAGGCCTTTCCGCCCACCAGTAGCAGGACAAGGGTATCTTATGCCCAGAGGCGAAGTGAAATCCCTTCCCCATTCACAAATAATAATACTTCGGTCACTTTCTATATCATTTCTTTTTTCCCCATTTTCCCCTATTACCTTATCTTTTGGTTGTTCTCTTTTTCTTTTTCCTTTAGCCCTTTCTCTCTCTCATTCTCTCTCTCTCTCTCTCTCTCTCTTTCTCTCTTTCTCTCTCTCTCTCTCTCTCTCTCTCTCCGCTCCTGAAACTGCGACTTCGGCCCTCATCGTCTCCTCAACAGCCTCCCACACACATTGACCCACAGCGGTAATTTTTATGGCATAAATCTTCCACCACGCAAATCGCACCAATCTTTCGATCCCTCACCACTTAGATTTCATCTCTTTTCTGGCATGCTCAATAGTCTCAGATCTATGCTCCTCTCCTTCATCTCCCTCTCCTCTCTCTCTCTATTCCTCACTGTCTGTCTATCTCTTTTTCTGTATTTGTAGATTTTGACATAACTTTACGCTCATTCCACAAACTTTGCCTGAGTCATTTTTGAGAGTTTGAGAAATTTAGCGCTCTCAACATGTTGCCCAAAGCAAAACAATGAGGCAGATGGATATAATAATGAGTGAAAATAGGAAAAAAGGAGACAAGTGGAAGATCTTAGTAATATAAACAACTCAAATCATCACCCCCAAAAAGCTGGCAAATGTGGAATGAGCGTGACGATAATAAACCTGTCCACACACACAGCAAGTTAGAAATAGGGCAGAAGAACCAGCAGAAAAATGGCATACCGGTAATAAGCTTCAAGAAAGATGAGCACGTGGTCAGGAATGAGTTCTAAAACGACGCTCCTGACTAGTTACCACAACGACAACAACAACACTTCTACTACCACCAACAGCAATTTATACAATACCATAAAGCAACGGCATTTGCTTTAAAGTAAAAGTGTATCAATAGACTAGTCTCCAACGAATGGGGAAACCATGGCGTGTGTTACGAAGCAAGCCATTTATGTAACTACGTATACTAATTGAAAAGCGTTTTTTTCAAAATACAGTAAGTGCAAGAAATGAGTTGACAAACGAGTTGTGGTGTATTCAAGGATGCATATCTGTGTTAATTCATTCATAACTTAATCGAGCTCAAAATCTGCACTGCTTCAAATTTTATTTCATTTAACAATAAATAAAAATGTACGTGTGAAGAGCAAGCGCCTCAATGTTATTTTCCTTTATGTTAAAAATATTTAGAGACCACATACCGAGTTTTGGAACAACGTTCTTCAATTATTACTGGACAGTATGACGGTGCACGTTTTTTGTAACTTTTTTTTTTTCTGTCTGGAAGTTGCGCTTTGATGATTCCCTTCTCATGCACTCCACTTTTGTGGAGATATGTTACTCCCGTGACACCAGGTATTTTTCTTTCTCTCTCTCTCTCTCATCGTCACTCTCCTCCTTCTCATTCTTGTCTCCTTGTCTCTCTCTCTCTCTCTCCCCCAACCCTCTTTCTTTAGCTGACAGACACACACATACAACCCACACGTACAGGCGAGGTGTAACGAACTTGTATAAAAATGTAGTCTTTCTATTCAAAAATACATCGGCTACGTACAAAATCTTTGACACCTTCATATAAGAAAATATATTCAAATTCAGGAAATGCGATAAAGTAAATCCATGTACCAACAATATTCAACGAATATTTTTGTTCAGTATGAATTAAGGCAGATTTTAAGTATCAAGAAAATGCCCGAAGTAAACAAGTGCAAAATAATCTTTGTAATAATATGAAAACAGTGGAGCTTCAAGACCTAGAAACTCATATATTCGAATTTTTGGCTCATTCATTACAATGCTTTCGTCCCTTGCTCTACACTGAGTTTACATTGTTAACTAAAATTTTTAGCCTGATGGCATGCAATTCGAGATCATTAGGCTTTACTGCTTTCAGCATGTGTACAGACTGTGAAAGTGGAATAAAAAGTGATTTCGAGATCCCTCCCCTACCCAACCAGTCACGAAAGCGTCATCTGAAGTTATTACACATTTGAGACATGCTCTTTAACGATTGGATCTCTTAATATTGTAAGAATTACATTAATTCTGCATGCTGAACGTCACTATGGGTGCATTCAGCATCAATGCCCTAATGTAATTCTTATGATGATAAGAGATCCCACCGTTATTGCTCAAGCTCTCCATTAAGAAAGATATGTCGTAGCCTGGCTTTTACCTTTAGGAAGGATCAGTAGACTGAACTACCTTTCTCCTTGAGACAACAAACCCTTCTCTCTTTAGTCATTTCCAAGGCATGTTAAATATTTCATATACTGTACTATCCTTATATATACAAATTCACGAAAAAATTTAAAGATGCTCAATAATCAATAAACTGTATCTATGTTGGCAAATATGTGGCGTTTTCCGGCAATAATTTCTTCTGCCAAAGGATACATTGTTTCTTACTATATATTGAAAGAGTTTGGCCTGCAGTTCTGGTGCAGCTCTGTTTGGATTTGACCTGGAAGCTTGCACGCCAAAGTGCAAAATGGTACATGCAGTTAATGTTGAAGTCGAAATATGAACGCGAACTGAAAACGTGCGACACTAGACTAAGCCCCTCCCCTCTTGCTTTTCTAAGGCACCGAATCACGGTGGGCGATATGGTGAGGAAGTTCTTTGTGGCGTTTCCCACTTTCTTCCTGGTCGTATTAATTAGAAATGGCAACCGTTTTTCAGTATCGATATTTTAGATACTCAACACTTTCGAATGCGATATCAAGATCAAACTCAGAAACTTAGGCACCATTTCCACACTTTCGATGTAGCCTAAGCTGTGACAGATTATCTGAAGAAGATTGCCACAAGTATCGAAAGTTTCATCAAATTTCATCGAAATCAAATAGAATCGATATGTTAAATACTCAGACCATAAAGACTGAGTATCACGATTCGTGAACATTCAGGTATCGACTCACCACTACTGTCAGCAATGAACGTCAGATGGCTTATTACTGTTAAAAGCTTCCCCTTTTTTTTTTCCAATCTTCCGGTCTTTTCCGTCAATCTCCACTGACAGAAAAACGAGAATGGACATGAATGCCGTAAAAATCCCCAGCGCACGGCCCGTCATTGTCGGAGGTCTTAGTACAATCGAATCCACATAACAGCAAATTTACGACACCAAGAGGAATGCTGCAATTAACCGGAGGTTGCGCTTCAGAAGTCCTTATCCTTTCAAAGTTTACAAGATCAGATATTCTGCTTTAAGAGCCACAATGTGACTAAACGAAAGTACAATTCTTTGGATTGTTATTAAGCGGGGTCTGAGATGCGTGCTTCTCCGCCAGTTGGCCACTGTTCCGGCCTCACGGAACATCCCAGCAGGCAATGAGCTATTTTGAAAACGGCTGTAAAAATATGCCCCGCACGCACTATAATAATTACCGGCCTTGACATAGTTTACACTCTTTATTGGCATAACTGAAATTTGTGTCCCTGGAATCAATAATTTACATCGGCCGTGCTACGATAAAGCAACAACAAAATTTTAATTAATCGGAGGACGATCGATCATATTAATTTTAAGACTCTCTGCTACAGAAGTCCTCGTTGTCAAAGAAGTTAGACTAATACATGTTTCGTAGTGACCAAATTTGACATGATTGGTACAAGTCCTTTTCAGATGTGGAGATGTTTCCTCAGAACCATGCTTCACGGCCCGAATGTTTATAAATATCAGTAGTCTGGATCCCCCATAGATTATTGTGAGCATCTTTCCTGGTTAAAATCCAAAAGAATCTAACTTAACGCTGTAAGTCGCATTCACTGCTGTGCATAGGGCTTCGCATGGGGTTATTATATCACTAAGGTAAGCAAGCGGGTTTGGTAGAACGTAAACCTTTTTGCACTCGCTCTCGCCTCACGGAAATTCAGTGAAGACCCCATTTTTATTTTAAGGAACATAATTATTTCAAAAGCTCAGTGAAAGCTTATAACTAACGAAGAAGTTTTGATTTTTACAGAAGTCCCTGTAAGTGGCTTAATATAATCGAGAAAGTTAATTGGCTAACAAGAGGCAAATTGAATCAGACTTTCCGAACCTGATTATTGGGGAAGCTTGGGTAACTGGCTGTTATGAAGCTTTAGTTTTCCATTTGAGACATTCGCTCCCAGGTGTCATTATCAGTTGCAAATGTTCTCTGACAATGTCCAGAATGGGAAGACAAGGTTGTTAATTGCATTCTCTTTCTTTTTTACTCTTCAAAAAAAACGTCAGAAAACACCCAGACTATTTTTCATAATGATGTATTGTAAAGAAGATATCATTTACATTCCCTCGCTCTGAAGGGCAGAGCAATGCAAGGACAGTGAATTCGACAATAAGTGTGTCCTTCGGCGTGTAGCAAAATTATACTTACTATTGAGAAATACTTACTATCGAGATCTACCTGAATTATAAAATGATAATAATTATGAATTCATGTATATTAAATTCACAAGGTATACTCATAAAATGATTATTTAATATCGAAGCTCCACTGTGTTCATTTGCCCAAGTGTGTATCCCATACTCTGTGTCTTGCACTTTGGGGTAAGGCTTGTGATTCATGAAAGTCAACTTTCATGTGACAAAATGCAATATTTATAACACAGAATTAAGTGATGTTAATCAGCTCAAGAACAGAAATTGCACGTATCTTCAACAACAACAGCAAGTTTAGCAAGTTTGTTAGGAATAAGCCCACACCACAAGGCAAGAGATCTGTAAAGTCATATTACAGAGCACTATTCTTTCGGTCCTGTAATCATTCTGTAGGTTGCGGCTGTCACCGAAGACTCGTTCTAACGCAGAGTGTCATAACAGAGGCAATGCATACCTTTTTGATATTGGTCATGTGTTGAAACACACGCCCTTTAGAAATTTGTTAGAAATGCGTCACCGTTTTGTGTAAAACCGGAAGAACATTCGGCAACATTTAGCAACCATCTACGGTTTCAAGTTTGTTAGTGGAACACCTTATCAACGGCTATATGACGGAGGAGGATGTGGCAAGAATCATCGGTGCTCTGTATTCTAATGAACGAGGTAAAGGTACAAAATAATATAGCAAAGTCAGTGCATTATTTCCTGTCTCTTCCGCATCAGTCGTAGCCATCTTGGCTTGCTAGAGACCGAAGCTTCCTGTGCCTAGGAAGAGATGTGACTTCCCACTTTGTCAAATTGCAGGAACCAAACAAACATAACCCAGGCCAGAGCTGATGCGTCACAAGATGGTAACGGCATATCGTCAAGCAAGACTGCCAAAAAGATACAGAATGTGCTCTAAACGGAGACTTATGCTCACAAAATTGAACATGTTTGCAGTGTGCACTGACATTCTTGCAAATGCGGGGAAGTTATGGCTCCACTGCATTATGTTGTGGATACGCCGCTGCCAAGTATGAGGTCTACATGATGTCATATTTTTCGTCGCAGAGGCGGCGATTCCACTGCTGCATAGAGTCCGATCTACTATGGCTTCCTGTTTGGCTATACATGACTCTCCTGACTATTTGACGATTTCTGGGTCTCCACGCAACCTCTTCCACCGCTTTTTCGAGAGCAGAATATATGCTGGCTATGGTCCAGATTCGGAACGGTGCGGGAACGGAGTTTAGAACAAAATATCCTCGCCACAACTTCACGAAATTTTCGCCCCGTGGCACAGTAGAGGAGGAAATTGGCGGAATGGTTCAGGTACATCAAAAGCGAGGCTAATGTCCCGAATAAGATACCTCTCGAGCGTGTCAGGTCGGTACAGGAAGGCGTGTTGATCCAGATGTTGGCTACGATATTGGATACGTTCATTGGCAATGTGGTCAGCAAGAAGGTGAAGGACACTGCGAGCAGCATCACAGTCATACGGATATTCCCGGACTCGGTCAACGAGGCTGATTGTCCGTTCACAGGACGGTGGCGGCTGACTAACTTTGCCCGAGTGTTGTTGGCGCGGCAGATCTGAAAAGGAAATAGAAGAAAAATAAGAGCTGGCATGATAATATGTACCTGTAAATCTATCAGAATAGTAGCAACCAAGCACATTCCTGCGCACTTCCAATTTTTGGAGCTGAAGAAAATTGTACCCGAGACATGCGTCCTCTTTTGAATTCCCAAGGTGACGAAATAAATTTCCCCTTAGAAATTTTAATCGCTTCCTCCCACTTAGGGAAATGATAGATGTAAACACAGAACAAAAAAAAACCACGTGGCACAAACGTAGTGCACCAATGGCGAATACACGCCAACACTTAACCTTTCCCATAAAATTCCTTCAGGATGATGGCACAAACAGAATTTTATGGAAACTGGTTCCCACCTTTACTGGTGCCAAAAATAGCGTGCCACGCCCCTCATGTACTCTTGTTTGTGATCTTAGTGCACTAGACTCAAGGTAATTTATATATCACGGGATCACGTGAATGATCGCTTCACATTCTGTATAATCTCAATGAGATACTGCATATAATCTTCCTCAGAGGTTCAAAATAGAATCAAGTCTGATGTGATTACATTGTCGTGAGCTATCTGCACACTATTCATTCATAGTTTATCTACACTGCAAAACAACAACAAGCTAATATCGTAGATTAAGAAACTGAACAGGATTGATTCACGTACAAGAGCGGGCAGTAAACAAATACGATATCCCAGGCAGATGGCAGATTAAGAGCAGTATTAATTTTCTTACTTCCTTGCTCTGACTAAGGAAAGAATAGATTTCGCTCACTTCATTGCACTTGCTACAGAACAAATCGATACCCTTCAAAGCTTGAGTTTTTTGTTCTTTTTTTTAGGACTTTGTGTCGGTAGCCTCAGCGGATAAGGGCTCGTACAAATAACAAAATTCAATTTTTTAAAAAAATGTATATGGATTCGAAATAATGCAAATGAAATATATAAAGACAGTTAGCTTAAGTTGTATTAGGTCCGCCTGCAGCTGACAACGCAGAGATCAGTATGAGTCTATCGAGCCGACTATGACTTCACCTTACTGAGGTCCGTTACTCAATAAACTCAAAAAGTAACTGAATGAGTCCACTGATATCGTGCTAAGAGTATATTATTCAATAACTCGTCATTAGCACTGGACGATGTGACTAACCTGAGGCATTATGTAGGGTACTGCGAAACACTGGCAATAATTGGAATGATTCAAAGAATATGATTATGATACCAGACACCATAAAGTGTCAGGTCCCAAACGAGTAATAAAAGAAAAAAGACAGCTAGCTAAAGTGTTTCTGGGTGCTGGAATGGGAGAGACAACCAGACTTACGATAAACAGTCTTATGTCCCTCCCCCCCCCCTCCCCTTACGGTCACTTCCTTGCCATAAGATATCTAGCAAAATTTGAAAGCCATGCTTAAAACTGCGTGGATTTATATATCAGACAAAGACGCCACAGCCGACCAGCCACAAACTTTGCGCTTTAGTATTAGATGTTGCTATCCTTAATTCATTTCAACACATACTTACACACACACACACGCGCACACGCGCACACACACACACACACACACACACACACACACACACACACACACACACACACACACACACACACACACACACATACATACACACAACTCATTTAAGAGAAATAAATTGGCATAAAAGTGCTTAACATCGATCCAAAAAATATGGTCAGGAAAAATTGATTTGTTTTGAAGTCTCGGAGTGACGCTCAACTTTCAGAAAAAAATAACTCGACACAAACTAATAATTATATTAAAAAAAAAAAATCAGGATCACCTGGACTAACAAAACTTCTGCACATAAAATTTCACACAATTCTAGGAGAGAAAAAGCGGCAGAATACCTCTTTAATAAACGAGGTTTATTTTTTAAAAAAATAGTATATATACGTTCATGTTGCTGGTAGGACCTATTTGGAGACTTAATTATAAAGAGAGTGGGTGCCTAACTCTGGTAACCTAATATAGCATAACCCCTCTCTCTACTCGTTTGTGAGCTTGATAGGGACATCAGCCACAGAGACGTCAGGATGGCGGAGGGTAAACTTTTCATTTTCTGTGGCCTCAACAAACCACGTTATTTATTAACTTAAGTCCAAAGGTCTTTATCCATTGTCTGCAACGCCGACAGTTCAGAGACGGATTGCTCATCATACGGAATCTATTGCTCTTTCAGCCAAGAGCAATACGTTGAAAGTGGGATTGGCAGGGATTCCCAGTTTTTTTCTGGTCGGCGTGCCCTTTAGCACTAGAATGTCCATCTTTTGATAGGGAAAGAAGACTCTTCGTGCCAAAGTATTACAGAATTCGGCCTAGCATGATAAAACATAAAGAACTATTTAGCACTATACATGGTACCTTAAAGAAATTGTGAAAATTTGAGAGGATTATCTAGAGCAGTGTTAAGGACATAATAAAATCGTCTTTTCCTTTTTGTTTATGAACACTGTTATTGTATTGCTCCTTTAGAATGTCTGAGCTAAATACAATTGCTGTTATTGTTGTTGTTATTGTTATTGTTGCCATCTGGCAATTCCATGAACCATTCCACACCAGCCAAAATCCGTTGTAAGAATCAATCATCTATCTGGTTTTTTTTTGTTGTCGCTGTTTTGTTTTTTTTTTGTTGGTGAAATACATGAAAAGCATGCCTAAGCTCCTCCAATATGCATGATATACCCCAAGAAATACGTAGGCTATCCTCCAGAGTTGAAAACCTTCCCGTTAAAGATTTCGTTCTCGCTCCCAGTGTGGGGTTCGATCGTACATTTTTATCTACCAGACCACAGAATATCTTCAGATGCAACGATGTCTGCGTCTAGAATCGAGCTCGGAATAAAGCGTTCTGAGCTCATTCAAATAATTTTCTTTCGCTCCTCCTCACCTTACTGATTTTTGTAAATTGTTTCTGACCAGCCCGGGTTTATGTAAGATTAGCAGTTACAGTATCAAATTAATTATGATTCCAAGCACTTGAGTGTTGATGTGATTCTGGCGTGACAGCGACGTCCAATCACTCTCGCCTTTTGTGTATCAGCTGCACGGATATCTAGATATTGCTATGATGTTATTTATATTACTTGTTAATATTAGTCTGGCTCTGTTCTCATTGTCACATTAACATTTCATTGCTATTATTATCATCAATACCATCGTCTTCATCATCATCACCAGAATCATATTTATGCTTAAGAAGGAAACTCACCATCATCATATAAGAAGTTTTACTTTTCTTAAGAACTGTTAGAACAGACGTAGACATTTTTCAGAGAGGACTGTTGTTAAACAGATTTAAAATTGCAAATGTTCAACTTTGAAAGATCGTCTTATCATTCCACGTAACACACTGCACCGGCACATCTACTTAGCATCATCATCACCATCACCATCATCATCATCACCAACAGCAACAACAACAACAACAACAACAACAACAACAACAACAACAACAACAACAACAATAACAACAACAGGAACTCATACAAGAGCACATCACCGAAACAGAAAAAAAAACGACAACAATAATTTATGTACTTGTAATAAAAGCACCACAAACACTACACTCATCCTCATCGTTAACAGCAACAAAAACAACAACAACTACAGTGAAGAAAACGGCAGGGTAGCTGTAATAAAATCATAACAACTATTTTCAAAGACTGGACGATGTTCTAGAATAAATGATGAACCTGGCAAATCGTCAATTTCAATTCCAGTGGTTTATATTCGCTGATAAGAAATCTCTAGGTGTTTCCAACTGCAATCATCTTGCCACAGAAAATGGGCTGTAATGACGTCAGTTAGATGGATTTTCTATTATTTCTGTCAGAGAGAGAGAGAGAGAGAGAGAGAGAGAGAGAGAGAGAGAGAGAGAGAGAGAGCGATAAAAAAAGAGAATGGAGAAGAAAGATAGAGAGATGGGAGAAAGAAAGAGGAAGAGAGAGAAAGAGTAAGAGAGACTGAGCGGAAAGAGAAAGAACGAACGAGACAGAGAAAGAGAGTGGTAAGAAAGAGAAAGAGAGCTATAAAAAAGAGAAATGGACAGAGAGAAAGATTGAAAAGGAATTTAAACAGACAGACAGACAGACAGACAGACAGACAGACAGACAGACAGACAGACAGACAGACAGACAGACAGACAGACAGACAGACAGACACAGAGAGAGAGAGAGACAGAGATAGAAGGAAAGCGAGAAAGAGAGGGAGACTTGGCTCCAGTTTGTCGTGACAAGCCACGCCCTAAAGATGAGCATGCCCTCCAGTGACCTCGATATATGCATTAGTTAATGTCTCCAAATATCCCTAGTTAGATCTAGATCTATGCCAGTGGCCCATAAGAAAATTTCACAGAGAATCCAACGCATTTTCCTCTCAAAATAGGTCAGTTTGTTGTTAGCAAGGCATTTTTATAGGCGTTGATAGCTAACTTTCGGGACAATATTTTTCACTGACGTCATTACAGCTATCTTACTGATAGGTGAACTGAAGAAAATGTGAATGAGATGATCTCCCAAGACACTTACAACATGGCCATAGTCAGGAATCGAACCCACTGTGTTTTGATTATGTCCAGTGCCGTAAACATTTGGGCTACTCAGCACTATGAGAAGGTGGTGATACTAACAAAGTGTTACTTCTTGCACACAATGCTGCCTTGCCCTCCTGTAGACCTCGGAACTCCAGCCAGTTTCGTAGGCAATACTCGTGTATCAGGATATTCCTGCTCAGAGCTTGGCTGAGATTCGGGGCAGAGGTAGGGGTAGGGTTAATGAAGAAAAGCCAATCTTGGGACAATTACTTGACATTAATTGGCCAAATTAGTTACAAAACCATTCTTCGAATGAGCTTGCCATGTTTAAACAGCGAGTCCTGATAATGGACATTAGCTTACTGACGATAGACAATAAAGTGTGGCGCAGTCTTTGATCCATGAACTCTGACCAAAGGAAGCAACACAACTTCTGTTTCAGCAAATCTAATCCAACAATTGACGGTTACATGAAACTTTACAAGGTAAAAAATGGTTTTCAAAGATAAAAATTCTCGATAAGATGCTTCTTTGCAATGTATTATATTCATGTGATATTGTATTGCTTTGTGAAATGGTGTTGGCCTATGGCCTAATACAATTTTTGAACTTGAAAAGTAGAAAAACTAAGGCTACCAGGCAACTCGGCATTGACAAGAATGGTGACATGTCAGATTTCGTGGTTATGGGTGACTTTGTAATGAAATGCACAGGCGTTACATAAACTCGTCCCTTTAGTTTCAGTATATATGTAGTATCATGCAAAGTAAAATTCTAAACGGCACAACCGCCAGCTCTGAGTCATACCTAGAAAGGAGGAGTGTTTACAATAAGGGGAATACAGTGGTAGTGGTGGTGGTGGTGGTGGTGGTGGTGATGGTGATAGTGATGGTGGTGGTGGTCGTGATGGTGGAGTTGGGGGCTTGGTGTTCAGAATAGTGGGTGTGCTAGCCCACATTAGTATAGTATTCTGGTCCTTGACTTTTCTGCCCTCGTAGCGGGGAGGGATATAATATTGTATTGTCGTGAATATACTCAGCGCTGCTGAAGAGCTAAGGTAACTTTACCGCTGACAGAAACAAGAGTAATTATCCACATATTGCGACCGCAACTCCATAAATAAGGATCTAATATCATAATTCCGATCTTCCACGCACATTAATTTGCCTTCCAGCCTACGAAAAGAGCACATAAAGATCAGTGCCAGGTCAGAGAGGGAATATACCACAGGTCAACTTGTATTTGAACTGTCGTGCTCACTGAGATCACCATTGATATTGTTAGGCCGATACCACGTAATTTTAGGTATCAGTGTGATATCGAGTACATTTCAGGAAATGAATATCGATACTAATTATTTAACTTTGTGAAAGGCTGCAGCCAAACATGTCAACAGATCAATCAATTTATCTGCCAAGACCAGAGAAGATGCAAACTCTATATCCATATCGTTACAACTTAAAAATTTAATCAAAATAATATTACGGTTTTTGTATTGTACTTAAAAATATGTATCATGATTAAAGCCTACATCTATAATGTTACCCAGGCAGGGTTGAATTTCTGAAGTGGGAAAGAAAAGGCGAGATAAAAACAGGACCAAGAAATGTTAGGCATATTAGTAAAGGCTGCGTAGAATAAACGACTCCATACCTTATAAGTATCCCGATATCGATTACCCAAAGTATTCCGATAAATCGTGTACTGGGCATCGATAAATGCCCAATACTATTTGAAGGAGTCTAGAGAAACGAGAAGAAGAGATTTGCCATCATGAAACTCGTTTTTAATTCTGCGATACCCGGACAAGTAATATTTTGCCCACCCGAGATACTGGTATTGATCATGGGAAACCGTTTATGTGAACAATATTCTTTGTCGGTGGTGACAAGCAATTTCACCCTACAGAATTATTCGGATCCAGAATGAATCATACATAAGACACCAAACATGTTGTTATTCGGTTTTTTTTATTTTGTTTTAAAAAAAAAGGCCAACAACACCGCATTAATTGTATTTGGGATTTTTTTTTTGGCTAGGAAGAAATAGAAGAGCAAAGAGTAAGTGAATGTTTAGTAATCCATTTCCAGTTCCACGCTCGGAGGTGGATGGGGAGAGGCAGGGATCGAACACCAAGAAGCCAAAATGTTTATGTTCTGAGCTGGGGGATCAGAAAAACAAAAGGGGAAGGAAGGTAATGGCGCTTTAAAAAAGAACAGATCAGAATATAAGCGGGTTTGTCAAAGTCTATGGGAAGGGGCACGGTAACCTTGGTCCCCCTGTGCTTCTCAAGGGTCAGGAGTGGCCAAGAAGTCAATAAGGCAAGAACAGAAATCACTGGTTTCCCATCATCTGCCCACCACTGAACATACAAATGGGCTCATTAGCCCAGTCTGGCAAGATGGGATATTCTTACTGTAAGACGAAGGCCAGAAAGCATGACTTCGCACTGCACTAGTATGGCTGTACGTGCCGAGGATTACCAGGCTACTCGCATTGGTCCAAGTTGTTGAAGTCCCCGGAAGTTCTGAGCTGCCAGGTTGTCACGCACCACAAACAAGCGTTAATTGATCGTATACGAATTGGAAGGGAAATCACAGAAAATAATTAAACATTAAATGGCCTGTGAAAGTCGGTGGGAGTGAGGAGTTAACAATTCGACGTTGAATTCAGGTTTAGGTAAGGTGGGGAGGAGCCCTTGCTGGAATGGGATGAAGAGGCAATGGGCACCGACAGTGTAGATTCGTTTGGTTTCAAGATTCGCCAAAGACTTCTCAAGTAAGGGAGAGAGGAAGGGACGAACCCCCAATACTCAGTAACCCTTTGGCCCAAACTGTTATGGGTCTCATAGAATTTGTTTCCGTCATAAGAGACATGCACAACACAGCAGAACATAGCACAGTACAGTACAGTACAGTACGGTACAGCACAACACGGCAAGACACGACACGGCACAGCACGACACATTACGACTCTGTTACTGTACAATTCAGTATGGTCTGGTCCGGTCCGTATGGTATGGTATGGTATGGTATGGTATGGTATGGTATGGTATGGTATGGTATGGTATGATATGTACTGTACAGTAATGTAAGACGACCACTTGTCGTAAAGGCCATCCCACACATTTGCGAGGAAATACCAGAGAATAATATCACAGTATCATTCTAATATTCACCAGGGAAATAAAATCTCAAGCTTCCCACTTGTACCTGGCCACTGGAAGTACAGCCTTCCGAGAATCAGGCGTATATATGGTTTCAGTATTCCCAAGATTACTGGGTCATATCATTTCAATTTCAGTCGATTCTGGGTTAATAAGAATCGCTGTTTACTCCAGTTGCAGAAAGTTCTCAAAAGAGTTGCGAGTTGACCTGATCAAGCTTACATTTCTAGAACAAGAAGTCAAGAAACGGGGCCAGGATTTTCCACACCCACAAGATATAACTTGCTCTAAATCTGTAATTTCAGAAACAACGACCGTATCTGAGATTATCAGGTCAGTTGAGAAAAATTCCAGGAAAATGCCACTTCAGGCACGCTAATTTCTGAAAAACTTTGAATTTACAGCTACCAGGTTGGCTTCATACTTAGAGATTGAACTAACTCCTATTAGGAATAACCACAGCTACTAGGGGTAGTATGAGGTTGGTCTGCGTTGCTGAAAGTTTAGAATGAAACTGATGAAAATCTGTGTGGTTCAGTGTCAAGATTTTGCTTTTTTTTTATGTCAGAAATTTGCGGAACTGATATGGGATTCTAGTGGAATTACCCAAAAAAGTAATCACTATCTGACTCTGATATTAGACTAGAATTGTTAAGATCTGATCGTTATACACAGACCTGTTTGACACTCATATTGAAAGGGTTAAGAAAAGGACACCCACTCTCATCAGGACAGGTCAAGAGCTGACCTAAAAGCTCAACCTGCTAGAAGTTGACCATAGCGACAAATTTGGTGTTAAAAGAAGTGGAGTTGACGTCAGAGTTCCTAAAGAAATTAATCACTAGTAAAGATTGATTTGCTGTGTTGAAAAAAAAAAAGTGGCGTAGAAAATATTGGTACCTGTGAGTTGTTGTAAAAGAACAACATTGCAACTAATAAGTTTTGCTGTGGGAATCTGGCCAGTTCACCGAGCAGAGAGACAGACAGACAGACAGACAGACAGACAGACAGACAGACAGACAGACAGACAGACAGACANCACACACACACACACACACACACACACACACACACACACACACACACACACACACACAATGAGGTTATGTATACATTATTATGTGTGTGTGTGTGAGAGAGAGAAAGAAAGAGAGAGAGAGAAAGAGAGAGAGAGAGAGAGAGAGAGAGAGAGAGGAGCGTAGAAGTAAACAATTTTATGCTCTGCGCTGCTGAAATTAAATTGAAAGTTTAGAAAGAATCCGTGATGAAAATCTGTGTGTTCAGTTTTTTCAGTCCAATGCAACATGGTATTGTCTACAAAAATGAGATTATTTTTGGTTGAAGCGACCATGTAATGAAACATCTTTTTTTTAAAATGATATGATATAGCAATAGATCTATATAAAAAATATAGATCCGAAATATATCAGGAAAATCATCGCATTTAACAGAGGTCAAAGTAACATCTTGCGAATATACTAACACATTCCATACGACTAAAATGATGAAAAAAAACACCACACACAACTCATCAATGGAAAGTACAGACAGCAAGCCATCTTAGTCTTCCTCTGTTTAAAAAAAACACACAACAAAATCGATGATGAAGAAAAGACCACACTAAACCCCGAGACTGAAGGTTGAGATGAAGGCGCCGATACAAGGACGAGCCTTGGTAACATTACAATAATGCCATTATGCCATTTCCTTAATCAAATTTTCCTTGAGCGATATTTTGCTCTGAGTTATAAGAGTATTGACTTCTAGCCAAGGGTAAACAGTATGTTTTCCCCAACTTCCAGCCGGTGCCTGTGGAGAGCCTGTAAGGAACACAGTCTGTGGTTCAGAAAGTTAAAATAATTGATGGCTCTCAAATACCGCAACCTCCTCTTCCCCACCTCCTCCTCCTCCCTCTTCGCCCCCCCCCCCCC
>JAWQUT010000189.1:655108-685774 GCA_033807755.1 Ellobium chinense
TCTATTTTTGTCCAAAAATGATTCAGTCACTTCCTGTAGCCCATGCTGTTAACAGATACCATTGTTCCGCAAATTCCAACTTGCAACGCTGGTAAGGTCTCTCACCTCTGACTGGTCGGTCCATCAAATGGTCCCTGGGGAATCGATGCATCGGTCATTTTTGGCCCTAAGACAATTCTCAGCGTGCGCAGTGTAAAAGTGATGCTCTCCAACGCCTTCACAATAATTGATCACTTTCCAGAGGGAACATGGAATTGATGGTTAGATTGTTTGCTGTTGCCAGTGGCTAAGGAAATGCCCACCCCAGGACCTGTGCTGCAGGGGCGTATTCTAAGGAGTCTTGTGGATGTGCAAGATGAGAGGAGGTTCGGAATTAGCGGAAGAAAGGAAGGAAAGAAGGAAAGAAAGAAGGAAGGAAAGAGGAAAGAAAAGAAGAATTAGAGGTGGGAAAGAAAGAAAGAAAGAAAGAAAGAAAGAAAGAAAGAAAGAAAGAAAGAAAGATAAAATGGAGAAAGGAAAGAAACGAAGGAAGGAAGGAAGAATGGAAGGAAAGAGGAGAGAAGAATATTACTATGACATAATCAGTTAATTGCCGCGAAGACAGATGCTTTCCATCTCTGGATTCACTTTTGTTTTGTTGATTTGGTGTTTTGGATACTAATACCATTTCATCTCAAAACTATCAGCTTTAAGTGCATCGGATTAACACTAGTAGCGCTAGCTGACCACGCGCTATGCAGCTCGCTGGCTGTGTCACCTAGTTTTACCAAGGTTATAGCGGATCAGTGCATACTGTCTGACGGTTAGGACCCGTTGCCCGGATACACGGCTGCATAAATATGGTCGCCGCAGGTAGAGTTGATTGAGTGATGCGTATATCTATTGCCGCACTGAACGGTAGCGAGCGCACGATAGTATCACCGCATCACGAGGGTTAATACTTTTGGCTTAATTCCCGCCTCTGTCAAGTGCGCATCTGAGAGTATCTGCATCGTGCGTCTACAGATGGACAACAGGAATAAGAATGGGAGAAATGTGGTAGAATCAAAGACATTAAGAATGTGAGGGGGAAGGCGACAAAGAAATACGTAAAGTTCCGGAGAACACGGTTCATCACCAAAGTGCCTCACACAAAATCTTGACTATAGATCATTGTTTGTAATCTGAACTTTCACGCAAGAATTTCTCTCCATAACGTTTTCACAGTCACAAAGAATCAAAAAAAAAAAAAAAAAGTCAATAGCTAAGGCATACTGGTCCAAGGAGATGTACAGAGACATTTGGATCTTCAGGGACTTCCAAAAAAAAAACAACAACAACAACAAAAAACGTTTGCTATGTTGTGGTCTCACAGCTGAAACCAGTGTATTTGACGTGTCAGAAAATGCGACTTCTACACAGGAAAAGGACGCCGTTTTCTTTGTCATATGAGCGTATCAAGAAGAAGTATTTCCGGTGCGTAAATCTAGTTGTTAGAAAGAAGGTGCGGCCTCATAGTACTAAACTTCCATTTGCTTACTGTACCGGGGTTTCGGGTAACCTTGTAGAAAAACAGCTGGGAGGATGAAAGTATTTCACAAGTCACAGTGAACTTTCATAAACTTTCATAACATGAAAGGCTTACAGTCGTAGTTTCCAGATTAATGAACGAGACAACGCTTACGACGGGGCAGGTGCAAATGTGTGCTCCAAGCAGATGGCCAGCTTAGCTTGTTACAAGTTACGTGTCATCAGGTTCCTACTGTAACTAGCTTCGCGGGCCATGCAAGAGAAATTAGTAGATGGAGAATTCAGATGACTTGCGAAGATTTAGAACCAAGACTAGAAAGGAGGTCAAAGCTCATATGGATATAATATGTCCAACGTTTTCGACTGTCGCTGTAAGGACACACATAGGATGGGCCATTGACCCATGTCTGTTCCATGAGCAGTGGCAAATAAACAACAGCAACAATAAAAGTGCAAGTGGAGAAATAATGACAAAATAAAACGAAATAAAATAAAATAAACTCTTTAAAAAAAGGAATAAAATAAAATGAATAAAATAAAATAAAATTACAAGACAACAAACTTTTAGGAACCCTTACCTTGGCTAAAATGAGGGCATTGAAGATAGAGATGAGAACAAAGGGCCCGAAACCGTACAACATGGCGTCCACCCAAGGCCACACGAACGATATGAGGTACTCGTATCCGGGAAGTGGATCGCACTTGTGGGCTATCTCCCCCTGTTGGGAAGTGCTCTGCTGAACGTCCACGCTGAAGAAGAGGTGGCAGTTGACCACGAAGAAGACCACGATGATCCCGGCCACCACCCTCTTGGCCCGCATCTCCTGGCAGTAGTGGCTGGCCCGCAGTGGGTGGCAGACCACGATGTACCGCTCCACCGTCACGGCCACGATCAGCCACACGGAGATGTCGCTGCAGGTGTACCCCATCATGACGATGCCCTTGCACAGCCAACCCGTGCTGTTCCTGATGTCGGCGCCCATGACCTCGCCCAGCCAGAGTCTGAGGAGGCCGACGTAGAGCACAAAGCTGTCGAAGACGGCCAGTGTGCTGAGGTAGACGTAGATAGACTGCTGTCTCATGGATTTGTGGCGGAGAATGAAGAAGCTGTGGAAATTATGAAGAGTTTATTTTTTAAAATTTAAACAAACATAAAGCAGGTCAATAGAAAAGTAATAAATTCACACACACACACACACACACACACACACACACACACACACACACANACATACATACACACACAAGAGGACAGGGGTATTTAAGTCATAACCCAGACTAACTTACTCTGTAAGGAGTCTTTTGGCCGGACAACCAGACGGTAAGATTTTTAAATATGGCAAAGCCCAATAACAAGCTCCTCATTCATCATTAAAAAAAAAAAGGAAATTATCTATAGACTGGTTCATGTGAAGGTTGAAACTTTCGTCAGATTTTGGAGTCTGCGTGAGCTAGGCATCAGGTTGCCGACATGATTGAATTTTAGTACATAAACTCAGGATGAGAAACTAGGCCGTCAGACAGGGGAAATAACTTGATGTCTCGATTTAAAGTACAGACCAGCCGGAATATCCCGTAGCGTGTATTATACCTATATAGCCAGTATATTCAATATTCACTTCCCCTCTCCGCCTACCAAATAAAAAAAAAATCAAAAACGCAGCAGAGCAGATGTGCCCAACCTTCTTCAGAGGAAGGACAAGTTTTGTAGTTCAGTGATCTTATAAGGGCCTAATTTACAATGTGATTGCATGTTTTATCATAACAATTGAAATCAATAGCACAGCATAAGGCAGTCTATATTTTTATCTATTATAATACTGTATAACAATCCATATTTTCCATATGCTTGGCGGCCCGCGAATCTGCTATCCAAAGTGAACTTGTGAAAGGTACGGTATAAAATAGCAGAGTGTTTAGAGCACACGTGTGCGTGTGGTGAGAATCAAGGGTTCGGTGTTTATTCATTAAGGCATTTTTTTTTAATGAAATGAGAAAAAAATAAGACATTTTTTTTCGCCCCGGAGGGAAATTGGTTTACAATGTTATACAATGTTATACATCTCATTCATGATACAGAAATGAATAATAAGTAATGAACTTAAAGAAACGTCCTGTCCACAATCTTCTCAGTATTTATCCACATGACTTGCATTATTTCAACTTCATTAAATGGACTTACGTCAAGTGTGAATTGTTTTTACGCAAACGTGATAAGAATATTAGGATGCTAGACTTCTGTTTATTGGCAAAGGCAAATGAAGCTCACCTCCGGATTAAGCAAATTAATAGTGTGAGTGCCTCATCAGATCTTGATCCGAAAGTAAAGGATAATAAAAATTATATAATCCAAATGTAACACCTTATCAGCCATTCATAATCCTCTGTCAATGGAAAAGTACAAGGCTGAAATACTGATTGCTGAAGCTGTGGTAGACTTGCAATGCCCGGATGACCATACATGCATACTAAATGAAAGTGGTCTCTTGTTACCGGTATGGAGATAAAACAGACTTACATCAAGTTCATCAGTCTGAAATCCAAGGAAAATACCCACGAATTTCTATTACTAAATTTAGACTGGGCTCCCATAAGTTAATGGTAGAAAGGGGTAGGTAGCAGATGCCAAAAACAGAATATTCAAGAAAAACCCGCGATATATGTACAGTTAATGATGATGAATACAATGTTTTGCTTGAATGCCCCAGATTCGCCATTTTTAGAAATAAGCTTCTCCTAAAAGAATCACTGTTAAATCTAGTATGCACAAATCAATATCCTTTATGAAATGTATGAAGCAAGAAGAAATGAAACCATTTGCAATTATGTGCCATAAAATTTTACACAATTATCAGAGACTAGCCTTATAAACATCTTCTGGTGAATGCCTTTGACATGAAGTGATGTGTATTGTAAATGATTAGGAAGCATTAAAACGTGTACGGCGGAATAGCTTGTGAAGAGAAGGATATAGACAGAGAGAAAGAAAGAGAGAGCATTTGGTTGCTGTGTGAGAATGGACGTGGTTGGCAGTCGTGTTGTGAACGCGGATGGCTGGCATGATTTATAGTAATGGAAATACTGATGTGCGACAGACAATGGTACGAAATGAGGTGCGAATGGATAATTTGTAAATATTTTTTAACGTTTTATTGATGTCCAGTATTGGCATATGTCTATAATAAACAAAATTGACTGAAACATCAGATGTCTGTGCAGTAGCTGTGCATTATTAAAGGTTAGAGGAGCCTAGCGCAACCGTCCGGAGCAGGGACACAGGAAGATTATGATGAGAGGTTTATTACAAGAAAAGGCTGGACATAGTCACATGTTCTTATCTCCTAGTCAGTTTAACACCACCACAAAAACATGGACCATGCACTATCACTGTGTCCTTGGCGCCCTGTCTGTGATTATCATAGTGGCTATAAGATGGTAGTTACCATCATTGCCTTTATTTCCTGTGGTCAGTCCAGGTGACCTTTACCGATTTCTGCATGATGGTCTATAGGGTAGTAACCTCTTTGGTTACATACGCACTTTAGTATTGAAACCACCTGGGTTAAATTTACTCTAAAGGATGACATAATTTTCATGTCATTTTTGCCTCCCCCCAAAGCCTCGTGACTTTAGCTGTGGCCTGTTCTACTGCATTTGTCATTTCTCTGGCCAGTTTAGGTTCAATTGAAGCAACACTATTTTGGGTCAATGGTTATAAAGAAAAAGGGCCTGCTAATGAGCTAACCTATGTTTTCCGGAAATAGCCTGAGGCCCCAACCGGGTTTTCATGAGGGTGGGTCAAACAAAGAGAACAGAAAAATAAAATTTACTTGTAATGGGCTATGAAGGTTAGTTTACTTTGTAAGCTCAGATAATTACTGGTCAGTGGGAATGGCCAAAAATTAGGACTGGAGTGATAGCAGTCGACAATATATAGTAACATAGAGTAAAAGGATGTGCAAGTTTGTAACCTTTTCGCACTGCTGCTATTTACCCCCAGGCATGTAAGCGTTTAAAGCAGTTTCTTCACCTTTCCGCACTTGCGTCAGATTTTGTATTTACAACAATTTTTTTTTATAACATGTCCTAAACCGGAAGTGACACGTGAGTGCCAGTGTCATGATATTCCCGGACTAGACTCACGTGCCAAATAAACGTGGTCTGAGCATTAATTTTTTGTCTCTGTTTTACTTGAGGTGTTTGTTTCTGAGCTTAAAATGCGTTAAATTATGCGTTCTCTTTGGCTATATATAGTAATAATAATAATAATAATAATAATAGATTACTTGCTGCTTGCTAGTTACCAGACCGCAGCTTTGTACTTTACGTCAAAATGGAACTTAAACAATCGACCAAGGCAATTGCGATGTAAAAATACAGTGGAATCTCGATATTAAATGTTCACTTAAGAAGAATACGTCGATACTAAGCATGAATGTCATAGGCACGCATTCATTATCATTTTATCAGTTCATGTTAAGTACACCTCAATAGAACGTGTTGTATATTTTCCCTTTTGTATCAAGGCAATAACTTTTATCAAAGCTCCAAGACTAAAGACGACGAACAAGAATCAAAGCTATGGATGTGCTTTTCACAAAATGAAGTTAGCTTTGCGGCCCAGTCGTCACATAGTAGAATCTCGATATAAAGTATGCCTTCATACATGGAAAAAAAGTATAATCACTATTATCAACGTATACTTTATATCGTGGTCTACCTAAACAATGAAGTAATAGTAGAATAAATTATGACTCCGTCCATGGATATTAACCTTAATATCGAGGTTTTCACTGTTCGTAGACATTATGAAAGAGGCCAAAGCGTGTGAGGTCATTGCGAGAGAAAGGACTGTTGCACTAAGCAAGTTCAGGAAGAGCAATGGCCGTCAAGGACCATCGGAGACTCTGTCGGTGTTCATTTAATCCGGTGACTGAAGGTAATGATACGAATTAGTGTGGATGTTTATTAGTCCGGTGCGTAGAGATCATATCAGCTATATATATAGATAGAAATATAAAGTCCTCCATGTCGATGACATCTTCTTCGCCATGACGGGGTTAATACAGATGTGACTTTAATAATCTCTTCTGGAGTAATATTCCCGAAAGATACTGATCTTTATAGTAATAGTAGTGGGCTGATGTCTGAATTTCTAGATATCGCGATACTCTGCCTCCGTGCTCTAAAAATCGATAACTGTATCGAATTCGTTTCCCTTTTGATGTCCAATATAGCATAGGTAATTCAATCCTTTGATACTTTCGATACCTGTTGCAATCTAGGTCCGACAACCTGTCGCCGCTTTTATCGAAATTAACGAAACGGTAGGGAAACGCCGGAGCTTGAGTTTTTAAATCGACATCTAAAATACTGAAGATCAAAAGTATCGATATTTAGAAATGATACAGCCCCCCTTAAATAACCCACACTGGCTCAGTGGTTGGAGATAATCCGAGCGTTATAACTGAATGTAGATCATAACAGACTGTTGTATATGTATGTATGTATCATTAAGGAGATACGCGTAATATGTGGCAATGAGAATCAATGGCTCTAATTTCCCAACGGGGCTAGTACTATTTTCACACTTTGATTCTTATCGCCCACGGCATCACCTAACACATGATAATTTGCGCATTAACTATGGGATCTCTTCCCATGTAATAGCTGTATTAACTCTGAATAGTGAACGCCGCCAGTTTTATTTTCACACTTTAATTCTTATCCCCCACGGCATCACCTAACACATGAGAATTTGCGCATCAATAATGGGATCTCTTCCCATCGTAATAACTGCATTAACTCTGAATGGCGAACGCTACTTAGGGTTCATTCAGCACCAATGCACCAATGTTATCCTAACGATTGTAAGAGATATCATCTTTATTGCGCAAGGTCTCAATAGATTGCTCCTTCACAGTCGCAGCCGCCGACGGAAGCTCACTTGCTTTTCTCTCAGTCTTCTTCAAACTCGAATTCAGAACTATCCACTAATCCATTGTTTAGGCTCACATCATGGCCACACAGTTTTCATTATTATTGTTTCGTTGTGATTGTTATTGTTTTGTTGTTTCGTAGCCTTTCCCATATATAATTT
This sequence comes from Ellobium chinense, assembly GCA_033807755.1. Classification (NCBI taxonomy): domain Eukaryota; kingdom Metazoa; phylum Mollusca; class Gastropoda; order Ellobiida; family Ellobiidae; genus Ellobium; species Ellobium chinense. The sequence continues at coordinate 662,718 of JAWQUT010000189.1, forward strand.
TAAACTGTGGTGCCAATTTTTAATGTGGGCTGAACTACTGAGGAGATATTCGAATCTTAAATCATGCCGCATAAGACCCCAAAAAGCGCCCCCCTACTCCTTCTCCAACTCTTCCTCCCTCCAAATCTGTAAGGTGTTAAAGATCATGACTTACCAAACCCAAAAGGCCACGAGCCAAAACTATTTTCTTAAAAATTATGTGCTTTAACTAAATGTAAAATTTGGATTTTAATCACGTGACCCGGTGTGCCCGCATGGAAACAAAGTCATACAGTACCGACCTGAATTTGTCCATTGGAACACACTTAATACGGACACGCTTAGTAATTACACACGGATACTATGTACAGTATTTTGGTCCCGACTTTTCTTCTTTAAGAGTACGGGTGTGGTTAATATATACTTCTGTTAATTTCACTTTTGGTCGGTACCAAGATGTACGCAATATTCATGCTTCACTATACAATAGAACTGGAAATGTGAGAAATCATGATAGTTATACTCCTGTGATTAGAGTTTCAACAAGGGTTTTCTCTTTCCATCTGCACAGTTTAATTAGATAAGAATGACCATTTATGTCTATTGCGAGAATCTGGACATGTGAATTGATGCTGCCAGATTCTATTTTCTTTTTCCAGACATAGATCATTAATTTTATAGTCTGATTCACTTTGTTCCTCCATTTGATTATGATAAGATGACTTTTTCATATGAAACAAATTAAAGACAAAGAGCAAAACACAGGCATACAACAAACAAGCAACCAATCAATTTAGCCGTGTACCTGAAGATATTTCCCAGCGTCCCTAGTACGAGCAAGAATGGTGGAATGTACAGAAGAAGCAGTTTGTGTATTCTGTACTCTGCGAACTGCATGAACCTGATCTCGGGGTCAAGGTCATCTCTTACGGGCGTGTCGTAGAAGAGTATATCAAGATCTTCGTCTCTGTAGTAGATTGAAACAATAGAATAGATACAGGTGCAGATTCGGATGGGGACCTTAAATAAGGAGCCAGGCGCACAATTTTGCAGGAGTCACACACACACACACACACACACACACACACACACACACACACACACACACACACACACACACACACACACACACTTTAGCATTGCTCCCCAGAAAAGCGAAATATTAAACTTGGGTTTAATACATTGTTACTGTTATTGAAAGGGGATGATCTTTGGACTAGCTCAAAATTCTCGAGGGAAAGTGGATGTGGGGTGGTTTAGAGGCAGGAAAGAGATCCGAAAAAGGCTTTGTACTTTTTAAAAACTTTTTTGAGGTACGGGCAGGTGGGGATCAGACTGCTTGTGAGTTCTATGCTATCCAGTGACTGTACCTTATTAAGTCTATCCACAATAAAATTCAAACTGTGAGTTATCGTAGGAAGAAAAAAATCAAGATAGATAATATATAAATCAGAGGGGCAAGACATAATAATAATAATAATAAGAAGAAGAAGACAATCTCTTTTCGTTATTATGTTAGTTGGGCTAATGCTGAATGAATGTCTAAACCGAGGAATGAATGAATGAATGAATGAATGAATGAATGAATGAATGAATGAATGAATGAATGAATGAATGAATTCCATGCCTTTATCATTTCAGTATGTTTTTGCAGCAACCTTAGAGTTCACTGTCAAATAGATATTAAGAAAAAGTCTCACCTAAAACCAAGATTCCTTAACTGATGGAGAACGTCCTGTTTTTCCTCAGAGTTGAGAAGTTTGAACTGGGCGAAATAGGCCGAGGCATTCATGGCACTTTGCGGTGAAGTCGTAATGTTCCTCTGGGGTATTCAAAAATTCACATCTGTCTTTGCACTGCGTGTCTTGACATTGTTACGATTTTTTTTGTAATAACTAATTCGGCTCGATAAATGTGGCTTTCAAATCCAATTCCTGCAAAAGTATCTGATCACTAGTGTAAACCTTACACTGCACAGTCAGTGAACAACAGTGAGTACAGTAATGTTGCCTGAGGCTCTTGTTGGTGTGATGCTAATGTGACACCACAATCTTTGAACTACTTATTTAAGAAATTAACTATGGTTTAGTCCTTATTTAACACAAAAAATTTGAAAAAATATACAATAAATGATGAAATATATTGATGAACTGCTTGTCCAAGCGTAGTCTATCCCTCTTGTCAGTCTTATCAATTATTTAATGAAGGTATTTGTAGCGCTTCCTTTCCAGCGACAGCGATCAGGACTGAAAAGTGGAAAATACATCGTTTGACGGAATTACAACAAGGTAATAGGAAAGGAACGACAGCGCACTTTATACATACGCTATTTATCGGTTAATGTTTTTGGAAAACACATATTGGTGGAAACACTTCTACCTCTGCTTTCAGTCTGCGGTGTCATTCTCAGCCTTAAGCTCCAGTGATGAACATTATTATTATGATGTTTGGAGGAAGCGGAAACGGAAAGGGGGTGTACTAATAGAGACGGGTCCGGCGACGCGTGATAACTTCAAGTGTGTAACGTTGGAAGGAACTTGCAGCCATTGTATTTGAGCATGAGCTAATTGAGGGTATGCGCAGTAACGATGAGATCTCTTGCCATCGCAAGAATTACATTAGTGCATCGGTGCTGGATGCGCCTCTAGTAGCGCTCAACATGAAGAGCTTATGCATTTCTTACCTTGGTAAGAGAACCCATCGTTAATGCGCAAGGTCTCAAATGAGAAATGACGCAAGCTGACATTGTCCAAGAGAAATGACTTTATCTGTCTTTCAACCTTGGTCACATTAAAGAATATTGTAAGCTCAAAATTGTTTAGCCTTATTTTTAGGGCGGTAAATTGTCCTCTTAATGCTCAGTTCCACAACTTTTCACGCTACTTTTGTTGAAAGGTAGTATATTTACAAAACAAGATCTAATCTTTCAGTCACTGAAGCAAATGGCTTTCGAACAACAACAACAACAACAACAACAACAACAACAACAACAACAACAACAACAACAACAGCAACATTGATAATAAGAATATTAGCAACGGCAACAGCAGCAGCAGCAGCAGCAGCAGCAACAACGACAACAGCAACACTAACGAGAAAAACAACAACAATAATAAATAATGGTCTGAGCGCACTATCAAAGTTATCAAACATGAAAGTCGAACTAGCTTTGACAAGAATCTGTTAGCACTGAAGAAAACAGTTAATACAGTACTTTAATACCCTGAAAGCATGCCTTTAAGAAGTCAGAAAAACCAACAAAAACTTACAATAAAATGCTGAGTATAGATAAGACACAGGCCAAAGAAGCTTCCCTCTTAAGTAGCATGCTTTGATAAAATTTAACCGTTTATTTAATAGTCTAATCTTTAGTGTCTAGACATATTGCCCATTCTTCAGACAGGCCTAACATGGCTTAGTTACGACGGTAAAGACCACAAAACATTTAAGACAAGAGCATGCACCAAAACGCAAAGCAGATGAAAGCCCTGGAAGCCAGTGAAACTTGTAAAGAACGGTCAAATAACAGAAGGTGTATTTTGCCGCTTTTATCCGACTTAATTCCTTACAACATGTACTATATGTATCCAGAAAGTCTCACTTTTTTGCTTCGACCTTTACCATAAAGGGAACAGTGAATGGGATGATCCAATCCACTTTTTAATTAATGGTGAAATTGGTGGATTTCATAAGAATCCTAGAGACTTCCAAAAACTCAAAAATAATTTCCCTAATAAAAAATACGTTGGATATAGTACCAAAGTGGATAGGTCATCGAATATAGATATGTATTTACTTCATATCATAGATTATTTTAAATTATACATGGCATCTACTTTACATCACAGCTTACTTTAAACTACTCAAATAGTTTTAATTATTACTTATAATTTAAAGATATTAGTCATTCCCCTCTCTTAAATCACTCTGGGCTCTATCGATTCCCGAACACTTGGCTGAGTATACATTTGGTTTCTTAATTAACCCTCTATGACCCAGGAGTAAAAACACAGTCGGAAACAAAATTGGTTTACATGTATTGAGTCAATGAATTTAGCCTAGCACTAAATCTTAATAAATCAATTTAAATAAAATACATTTTGTGTTCTGTGCTATATCTGTGATAATGTTCTACGGCATATCGAACTACGTATTACGAAAAATTCCAAGCTCATGTTTCGTATTTGGCAGAAAGTGTCATGGGAGATTAAATTTACCAACGCTGAGTCATTATGAAACTCCTAAAATTATAATAGTATTACCTTATAACATATCAATGCAACATCTGTCACTTTCTTAATATATTACACAGAACAGTGATATGACTACTATAAGCAGAAGTTGCTCTGCTCACAAAGTCAAGGTAGAATAATTATTATCTCCAGCTGCGGCTATCTAAGATCACGAATGGAAGGTGATATATCTGTATTATATCACAGAAACGCACGTTTGTACTATAACATTGCACGGCACGGCAGTGAGTGATCAATCGCAGTTCTCGACTACTGAGACATAGCGGTGGCCTTAGCGAGGCAGTGGCGAGCGCGCGGGAGACAGCTGAGCTGCTGTGTGAGGTGCCGGTCATTATGAGGATGATGAGATGAGAATAGTCCGCAGTAGCGGTGCGAGGGCCAGTTTTTTATTTCTTAATTTTTTTTTTTATTGGTGGGGCTAGAGTAGCTATGTTTCTTACGGTTTCTGGCATCTAAAAATAGGCCAGATCACTGATTGTTAACAATTTTGTTAATTCACTAAAGTATAAAATCTGCCTTTCTAACTCTACAAATGCTAATATGATTTCGGATTTTTTTTCCCATGGAAGTTTATGTACTTCTTTTAAGGGGTCTTTTAATGAGAAGAAAAAGGAGAATGGGGAGTCAACACCCAAAATCTTCCACAAATCTGCCACCTCACCTTCTGATTTAGACCTCAATTTTTCATCAGGCTCATTGTGACAGCGTGAGTAATAGATCTGGTACTTTTTAGTTTTACAATTATTTATAAGACTCAAATTGTACCTGAAACTTTAGAATTGGAAAATTTTAAATTATCTAAGTTTTATAAATTTATACGCCCTGACATGCTAGCAGGGCCAGAAAAGAGGGATTTTATATATTAGTGGATTAATAGGATTCTACATAATCAGTAATTTGGCTTATTAATAGGCGTCTGAAACCAGTAGTTGTGATTCTCACCAGTGGCCAAATGCATAATTCTTGCCTTAAGTAAGATATTGCGTTAACTACTGTGAAGATTACTGATGTTTTGGTAGCTGTCCTAGGTTATCTCAGTGCGATAACTAACGTAATGATTATGTATACAGCCACACATATTAAGAAGATACTACCGGTGATCAGACCCATTCCTTTCATACATGGTAGGCCTGTCATTCATGAGTTGTTGTTTTTTTTTAATTTGAATGTGCACTTTTCCTCTTAAAAACACAGAGGTCGGAAGGCCAGTGAGAATGATGAACCAGCAGCCCTCATAAAACGGGACAGATGAGATAATTTAGGACTTAGCCTACAAACGATGATAAACCACTATTTTATTGCGTTTTTTAATAGAGCATAGCTTTCCACAACAAATCACAAAAATTTACCACGATCGGAAGGATGGAACATACTATTTTAGTGGACAATGGTCAGTGGGGGTAAATGACCACCGTTTTACGTCTTGTTGCTCAAAACAAAGGAAAGGAAATAAAATAAGGAATGGCGTAAACTGAGTTTCTTTCAGCTTTTGCTGTCGATAACTTAACAAAGAAAAGGTGCAAAACATGCAACTACAACGCACCGCCACTGACAGTCAAGGCCCCAGGGTTAAATGAGACCATCGCAAACTCGCGTAATTCACAGGCAGAGGTTGCCCAGATTGATCTCACCAGGCGGTTGCAGTTCTGTGAGTGTTTGTCTTGTATGGCAAAGTGGCAAAGTCTATGTGTTTAACTTGTATTATAATAACCCCATTCCTCTAAGAAGGCAAGCTGATATTGATTAGCAGGGACGAATTTATAAGTTCCGCAGAGCCCTCTGACTGTATGCATAATCCTTAAATGTTAGTTCACGCACTGGAGTAACCACGGGAAACTCCCAAAACACTAGTAGTGTTCACAGCAGTTCACACAATTATGAATTATGCATACGGCCACAGGACAGGAGAAAGGTTCTTCAAAGCAGAAGGGGGAAGGGAGAGAGAGACACAGAGAGAGAGAGAGAGAGAGAGAGAGAGAGAGAGAGAGAGAAGACAGAGAGGGGTGGGGGAAGAGAGAGAAAGAGAGAGATTTTCCGAATGAATCATAATGAGAAATTTTGTTCCCGTGCTTATGGGGGCCAACGGGAGACTCTATGGTAATATACGACGGTCGACGTATGGGGAAAGATCTGCCATAGCAAATGGTCTAAAACTAACAACAACAACAACAACAACAACAACAACAACAACAACAACAACAACGAAGACGACGACGACAACGACGACAAACAAATGAAGATTCATCCCATTCCTTTCCGCTCCTCCCTCTCCCAGCACTCTTTCACTCTCTCTTTCTCTCTCCATAAATATTTTTTTCTTATACTACACAGAAGGGTTTCCTATAAGCACAGTCCACCAGGCCTATGCACGGCTTAATTAGTATTCGTCCGTTTCTTTGTGAAGATTTTTAAAAATAAGTTTTGATTATAATATTCTAATTATTATTACATTTTTATCATATTATTATTATATTTATTATATTCTATGTGTGGCTGTGTAGAAAAACCCGTCAGCTCTCACAATGGGTAAATTTGAGCTAGGGCTTTGAAAAGTCGTGCATTTCGACTTCCTGGCCCTATCTGAGATTTCTGCGGAATCAGATAGTTCATTCATTTATCTTTTATTCCACGTAAATGAGATTTAAACGGGTTTGTTTTAAGTGTTTTAATGAAACATCCTTCGCTCAAAGGCGTTGTTTAAAGGGCTTTAATCTCGATTTTCCCAAAATCTATATGACGACGGTAAGTTTACAAATATGTCCATAACTTTGGAACTAATAAAGCCATTGACCTCAAATAAAGTATAAAATGTTTAGAAATAACTCGATGTTTATGTCTGGAAGGATGTAAGAGGTTTTCCCATGCACCCATACAAGTTCAAGTTCAAGTTTATTTATTTAGGCGAAAGCCAACCACATACGTTGTAATGTTACATCAATACAAAGGAATAAATCAAAAGGGAAAAAAAAAACATCAACCAAAAAAAAACCCAACCGAAACAAAATATATATATACATAACTCTTACTAAATTACATTTAGTCATTGACATATCTTGTCTCTTTCTCTTTCTCCCTCTCCCACTAACTTTCTTTCTCTCTATCTTACATACACTCTCTCTCTCTCTCTCCCCATCTAACGTATTGAATGTAGGTATATATTATATACTCACACAATCTCTCACACACACACACACACACACACACACACACACACACACACACACACACACACATTGTAAAACGTGAGAATATGCAAAATGCTTATTCACAGGAGATTGCCGAAATGTATGTTTAAAAGCGATGACGCAGATCGGCGCGTGACTTCGGAGAGAATAAAACTGTTGTGAAGTTGAATCAAGACCAAAATCAGTATCGCTTTTGGAATAAAAAGTACCTTGTTGGTTATAATTTGTCTTCACATTTTCTAACCAGTCGCCCTTAGTGTGGCGTCACTCATGCCTCGTCATTTAGCAGAAAATCAATGTTGGCCTACTTATTCGGTTTAAATAATTTGCTTAGTTTTGCCAGTAATAATGGTGTCCTCTGTTCATCATGTACATTGGGTCTCAAGACGAAGAGCTGACGTCATAGTACTTCGAGAATCACTTTCCACATGTCCAATAAAACGCGGTTGAAACATTTTTGTGACAAAGCAGAAAGATTCAGCGTATTGTAGCAATTGCGATTTGACAGGGAAAATATAGGTTCATTTTATTTTTAACCCTTTAACATCAACATTGGCCTTTATCTCATGCTATCCTTATTAAATATGGTCTTAGTCTGTATAGGTCTCCTACATCTTGCTAGTCTTTGTAAGATCAGCTTGAATTCTTGATGTCTTAAAACATATTATTGCGCAACATTTCCTCCTTCAATACTGAATATCATACCCAATGTTATCACTACACATAATGGAAATATTGCTGTGTTGGGTTTTGTTTCGTTTGTTTTTCTTTCTTAATTTAGTTTTTATGCAGTTTTGTTGTTTTGTCTGCCCATGTATTTGTCAAGTATATTGATGTTTGAGTACCCGTATTTATGTTTGTAACCCGGGTTCGGATATACAGTTAATGGAATTGAACTAAACTGAACTGAATCTAAGTACAGTGACGTAAAACACCAAGGCTCTTGATATGACCTAAGATTAGATGTATGATGTAACCGGCTCAGTAAAAACTCGGCCTGTCTTACCAATACATGATATAATAACAACGCATTACTAGAACGTCATTGCGTCGATGGATGAAATTCGAGTTGACGTTGAGCTTCCATTAAGCTCAAAAACTGCCTGAATTTCAAAGTTTGGTTTTTACAACGAGGTCTGTTCAAATCGCATAATGTGATCAGTGGCTTGAAAGAATCGTGTGTGTCACTGTGTGTGTGTGTGTGTGTGTGTGTGTGTGTGTGTGTGTGTGTGTGTGTGTGTGTGTGTTGTTGTTGTTGTTGTTGTTGTTGTTGTTGATGCTACTGCTGCTGCTGCTGTTACTATTGTTGTTGTTGATGTTATTGTTGTTGTTGTTGTTGTTGTTGTTGTTGTTGTTGTTGTCGTTTTTGCTGTTTGTTCGTGGTGCAGGTACTTTTGTATTCTTATTCATAGGTACGGAAATTACATTCTAACCCATGAATTTCCAAGAACCACGATAGCTTAAAACATTGTCTCTCTGGGACGCGCAGATCTTAAGGGGTCTCAAGGGACGTCTTAATGCTCTGACTGCTTTCTTTGTGCTTGATATTGATTTGGATGGAAGACGATCAGAAAGTATGCATAACTCGACTTAAAAAGCACTATTTCAACAACAGATGTACCCAAGATGGTGTATATATGCTGTGAGTATGTAAGCATTCGATACAAAGAGAATGACATTTGTTTGCAGTCAGTTTAAGAAGGAATTAACACAATGTGGAGCATTACAATGTCAAGAAGAGTAAAGGTATGAAAAAAAAAAACCACCACATGCACACGCGAAATCTCAGATAAACAATTTCTTTGTGTATGATTCAAATCCTACTAATTATTTGAATACTTTGTAGAGTTCTTTAGTTTGAAAGAAATTTGCAAGGTTTTAAAAGCATGGTTAAACTGGCTTTTTTTTTTTTTAAATTTTGCTCGCTAGATAAAACAAATAGATAAACAGTGAAATTCGTCCCCCCTTTCGTCGAGCTGGTCTAAAGGCCAGATTTTCTTGCCAGCCATTTACAGCAAATTTTCCTTTATGACGTATCAGGTTAGTTTGGTCGATGAAATGACGTTCACAGACGGTACCAGATAAAGAAAATGAAAGCACAAATAACCCATTTATCTGAGAAACGTTCTATGAGCATTAGCCTTAATGAGAGTTGACGCGTGGACAGACCAGAAGGTTTCATTCTTTTAACAGGCAGCGTGGCTGTGCGGTTTGTGAGGCGCACTCAGAAACTGAAGACTATCAAGTCTAAAGTTTTTGCGTTTGACTCGCACACTGGGCAGTTTATGTTGTGGTGTCCTTGGGAAAGACACTTNTTTTTTTTTAAATTGTGCTCGCTAGATAAAACAAATAGATAAACAGTGGACTTCGTCCCCCAAGTTAATCTTGGCAAAAACTACAGTTTCTATCTTCAAATCAGGGGAAAACCACCTTTCCCATTTCAGCTGATAGACGGTCACTAGAGAGACTAAATTTTGTTAAGCTAATAGCTAGCTGCAAATAAACTTCGAGTTGGTCTAAAGGCCAGATTTTCTTGCCAGCCTTTTACAGCAAACTTCCTTTATGACGTATCAGGTTAGTTTGGTCGATGAAATGACATTCACAGACGGTACCAAATAAAGAAAATGAAAGCGCAAATAACCCATTTATTTGAGAAACGTTCTATGAGCATTAGCCTTAATAAGAGTTGACGCGTGGACTGACCAGAAGGTTTCATTCTTTTAACAGGCAGCATGGCTGTGCGGTTTGTGAGGCGCACTCAGAAACTGAAGACTATCAAGTCTAAAGTTTTTGCGTTTGACTCGCACACTGGGCAGTTTATGTTGTGGTGTCCTTGGGAAAGACACTTAACTTATATTTCCTCACTCGACTCAGGTGTAAATGAGTACCTGGCTTTAGAGCTTGGAGGGAGGAGGGGAGGAGGGGGGGAACCAGAGCGCTGCACCGCTGACGACCAGCAATAACTTTGTTATGTATTTCATTTATAATATTATGTATTTACTTGTATGATATGTATTGTTCTTTGTCTCTATACTGTGTATTATGAATGAGATGTATAACTCTGTAAATGAATGAGATGTATAACAATGTATAACCCTGTAAATGAATGAGATGTATAACAGTGTTTAACAATGTATAACACTGTAAATGAATGAGATGTATATCAATGTATAACACTGTAAATGAATGAGATGTATAACAATGTATAACATTGTAAATGAATGAGATGTATAACAATAAATGAATGAGATGTATAACAATGTATAACATTGTAAATGAATGAGATGTATAACAATGTCTAACACTGTAAATGAATGAGATGATATAACAATGTATAACACTGTAAATGAATGAGATGTATAACAATGTATAACACTGTAAATGAATAAGATGTATAACAATGTATAACACTGTAAATGAATGAGATGTATAACAATGTTTAACAATGTATAACACTGTAAATGAATGAGATGTATGACAATGTATAACGCTGTAAATGAATGAAATGTATAACAATGTATAACACTGTAAATGAATGAGATGTATAACAATGTATAACACTGTAAATGAATGAGATGTATAACTATGTATAACACTGTAAATGAATGAGATGATACAGCAATGTATAACACTGTAAATCAGATTCGCTGCTGGGAATATAAAAGTCCTATTTTTCAGTTTATTTTCTAATTTGACCATCAGGTTAGCGTGAGTCCTTGGTAGCCAACTAAAATAATGCATCTGTCCACTCTTTGGAGAGATCGATCGGAAGAGCTCACACAAATTTACGAACATCTCTGCAGATTTTTTTGTGTGCCCTATCCTCGATTTGTTAATATATGATTTTATTGCTTGAGATCTATCTATAGCAGTGATCATATGCAGAATAAGACAGTGCCGTTTATGAAGAAATTCATTGTTTTTTCGTACTCTTTATCTACTATCCCTGCTAGGAAGATTATGTTTTCACTTGCGTTTATTTGTTTATTAACCCTCTAGTGCCCACTGGTCCATAATTGGCAACCTAACTTCAAGCTTCCAGGATGGAGCAGAACTGATGATGAACTGATAATTCAGTGCCCGGGGGTCCAAATTTGACCCTAAATTTTTCACAACTATTGAAATTGTTCGAAATCAATGTTATATTATGTATTTTGAGAGGCTCTTGAGGTGTATATGTGACTTTCCTACCAGTATTTCTATGCCTGGGCACTAGAGGGTTAAGTGGATGATTCAGTTTGTATTAACTCTAAAATTCAATGACAGTCTTATACTGTTTCTTAACAATATTTGACATATTCCTTAACTCAATAGCTAATGCTAACTACTGAAGAAAGCTTGGTATTTAAAGATAGTGAAAATACTTGTATATTTAATTGGTTCAAAAGTAGAAAATATTTAGGTTTGTGCGTCATTTGACGGAGGTGTGAATAATGATTGTCCTCTAGGAAGGACACACGTGAGGTCTTTGTTCTTCTCTCACAGTTCCACAGAAACAGCCTGGGTGTGTCGAATAAAATCGACTTCTTTATATTAGCCATTATATTTGGTTCCTCTGTCATCATCATCATCATCATCATCATCATCATCATCATCATCATTATCATTTCTTTCACACAAAATAAAATGAAATAGCGTCCACCAGTGTTGTACTTTACAATTTTGTTTAAATTACAAAAAGAAGCACACATTTTCGAAATTGAAAATTCCTTTTTCAGGAATAGTAATAACAATAATGATTCGGAAGAAGAAGACATATGAAGAGATCTAAGACTTTATAAGGGTGCTAATTTCAAAGGATACGATAAGAGTTCACTAAAGAAAACAGAGAGAGAGAGAGGTGAGGGGAGTTCAGATAGAACGAGAATAAAGGCGTCACCCAGGTTTTGAGGAGGTAGGAAACAGACTGAGGTAAGAGAATGGTTAAAAGGAGTATGGAATACAGAAATTATCATCATCATTATCATCATCATCATCATTATCATCATCAGGTTTTTAAGCTTGTATCCAGAGGCAACTGTATCTCATGTGATTCTACATAATCTCAGTCAATACCTTTCACTGCCTGTAGTTGGTTACCCATTTCACAAACGGATGGACCGAAGAAAAAATAAATGAAATGCTTTTGCAAGGCTTTTACAGCGTGACGTTTGCGGGAATCGAACCCACGATCATTTGATCCTGTGCAGGACGCCAGATCCTACAGTCACATTGCTTCATAAATGCGAATAAACTGAATCATTTCTAAAAAAAAACTAACCACCTTTCCTTGCAGAAAAGGAGACATGGTACGTATGAATTCTGGACAGATCTCATTCTAATAGCTTTATAGGTACCATCAACCTGATTTTCGTCAGTTTTGCTCTTTAGTCTCTTCACTTAACACCACTCTTCTGCCTGTGACCCATTCTTCTTCATAATAATTATATGTCTGCTTCTAGGTCATTAAAAAAATCTCCTTGTTTTGGTAAAGAAAAATAAATGGCCAGTTTGGAGGTTAGGTTTTCTTGACTAAGTTTGAAAATATAGCAAGAAAAAGCAGGAAAACCAGTTTTAGAACATACGAAAGTGTCGGCGTGGAAAATCCGCTCAACGCTCAGTAAAATCAATTTATCAAGCTGACAAATGCTTCATACGGTCTGATAAAAGCAAATGTCATTGCATTAGTGAATAGAGCCATGAGTTAATCTAAAAACAAGAATAAAAATGGTGGGTTTGCTGGTTATTTTACAACCAATATAGATGTAAAAACTTCTTAAAAGATCATTTCAACAGCCGTCAAAATGGCTGTGGTCGCCCCAAAAGGCGTTGCTGACAAACTTTTAAAGCTATTAATAGCCTTAAATGAAGCCGTAAACAAGTCTGATTTTGCGACATAAGTCATGACCATTTTGATATTAGCTAATTCGTATATAATAATGGTCGTTTGAGAATCTTTCACTCTGCCTATAAATATCTTTTTCAAGTACATTAGACAGTCAAAACTAATTCTTATCATATTGCCGTATAAGACAGTCTCAGAACTTTGGCCAGGATAAATTAATGGACAGGAAATCGTGAAACCACTGGTTATTATGAGAGTTACTGATCTCAGCGTAGTTGACAACCGCTTAATCTCAATGCCTTTAAAAAAAAGGAAGAAAAAGATTTTGAAAAAAAAATTATTTTCCTATTCTCAGCTTTCGTTTTAAGATAAAAAGATAAAGTCACGCTCATTCCACATTTGTCTAAGTCATCTTTGAGGTTTTTAGAAAGTGAGCACTCTTAACATGTTGCTCAAAGCAAAAGAATGAGGCAGATGTGGTGTAGCTTGTAAAATTGAGATGATATTATATCTATTTAAGTCAAAACTCTACATTGTTTTAACAGGAACAGGAAGATAAATAGAAGATCATAACTATATAAACAACTCAAATAATAATTTTTAAAAAATGACTTAGGCAAATGTGAAAAGAGCGTGACAATAAGATACAACTTCATTGTCCATAAAGCACATCAGTTTCTTTCCAGTAGAATAATTAGTACAATATACAGTCAGTATACAATCTGAAACACTTACTTAAACACATTTATGTAATCTCTGTTCAGGACACACATTCCACAGGTGCTTCACAAACTTATTTCTCTACACATTTTATTTTGTACCTGTTTCGTATTTTTTAAAAAAAAATATAGATATATTTGGTACAAATGTCGAGTTAACGGGTTGCGTATAAACAGAATCAACTGTATCTCCGCCACAAACATTTCATGAATTATTTAGCCTGAAGTGTGTTTTTTTTCCCAAACTTAACATACCAAAAAAACAAAAAAAACCCCAATATCATATATCGCAAAACGATGGACATCACAAGCCCCTTCACACTCTTCGGGGCCGTTCGATCCTAGTCAAAATGCCTACTAAAAGCAGCATGGTCAACTAGCTGATTAGTAAACCATTAAATCTCACTTCCCATTAGGGAATAGATCAATATGATGTTATCATATCCTCTCTCTTTTCCATAATTATCACTTTGTATACTTCTAAGCTGTGTCATTTTCTTCCTCTTGCCCCAAAAACTAATTTAGATTATACATGCGCATTAATTTTAAGACCACTTGAGCTGGACTTAAGAGAAAGGGTGATCTATTTATCACATCATTTTTTTTCTCCCTTTCAGCGGCCCTGTGACCTTAGCTGTGGCCTGTTCTATTGCATTTATCACTTCCCTGGTCAGTTTAGGTTAAATTAAAGCTGCACTATTTCGGGTTAGAGGTTTGAAAAGATAGGGGCTGTCAATAAAACTAATCCCCCCCCCCTCCACCTCTTGAAATAGTCTGAGGCCTAGAGTGGCTTTTCATGGGGATTGTTCAAACAAAGAGACACAGCAAAAAACTTTTACTTGTCATGGACTATTAAAAGTAATGTACTTTTTTTTTTTAGATCAGATGCTTATCTCTATTACTGGTGAGCCAACGAAAACTAGTGCTGAGTGACGGCAGTCGACAGTACATAGTAATACATGGCAAAATAATGTGGGCGTGTGTAACCTTTAGGGTACTAGGCGACAGTCGGCCCCAAAGAGGTGCAGACTCTTTCATTACAATCCACAGAGAAGAATAAAACTGCGACTCTTTGCATTGCATTCAGGAATGAGAGCGAGAGAGAGAGAGAGAGAGAGAGAGAGAGAGAGAGAGAGAGAGAGAGAGAGACAGACAGACAGACAGACAGACAGACAGACAGACAGACAGACAGACAGACAGACAGACTGAGAGACAGAAAGATAGAGAGTAACAAAAAATGGAAAGATAGTATCAATATACTATATCTCTTATTTTTTAGTTTAGTATTTTGAGTCAAATCCGTAAGGGTCCCGTGTGGTACCATAAAAAATGATCATGTTTGGGGCATACTGCCATAGAAACAAGTATAGATCTATATTAAAGTCAGAAATATACAAATTCGTCCCAGGATTTCCTATACCTCTGTATCTCTGTTTCTTTTACCCCCACCCCTCTCTATCTTTGTGTCTTTTACCATCACCCCTCTCCTTAAATAATGTTTTCTTCCTCCAACCCGACACCTCATAGAAGCAGGCATTATATAAAATCATCATTATGATTACTGTGCAAAAGTGAAATCTTATGCCGGTACTGTCAGTCCACAATATATTTATCCTCGAAGTGCCGGTAACCGCCGTCTTTATTATTTACCGTAAGGCAGGGTAAAATGGCTTTACGAAATGCCATTTTTCTTAGGAAGAAATCGCTCGTAAATTATTGGAAAATAAACTATGAAATTTCGGATCAATGCATAAAATGCTTGGCTTTATTCTGTTTGATTGTAAACTGACAGGTTTTTTTAAAAATTCATACCGTGAGTAGGGAAATGGGAAAAAAATAACATCTCGCTATTGGGGAAAAGCACATGGCCAGAGTGGCAACACAGACATGCGGCCCGCTGCTTTAGCGATGTTAGACCTTAATTTTTCCCCCTCAAAGAAAGTCATTTCCTTGAGAAACGTTACAAGACAGATGTCATATAACTTTACTGAAAATCAGATTAGGCTCTCTATTTTTCAATTTACACAATATGTTTATAAATTATTGCATTTTTCATTTCACAAAACAATAAACTGTCACGTTGTTGCATCGCCACTTTCAGTGGGCAAGAATGCGCAGTGTGGTCTTGGTAAATTGATCATACAAACCTCTAAATCATTTCTTTTTCCACCATTCTAAATTATTTTGTTGGAGAAATAAATGAAACACCGTCTGCTGTCATAATCCAAGGGAAATCACTATAAATTTCGAGAGAAACTTGTTGCAAACGGATGATGGCGATTACTGGCACGAACCGGTTACCGGCACTAGAGGATGAAGAATTTATAACTATAATTATCATCTTGATCATCAGCCACACCAGCGGCATCCTCATCATCAAACCACAATCATTTCACCCTCCAAACAATATAGTATTGACATTATACAGTTTAGTAGTCATATACAGTTTGGCCCTGAAAAACTCAGTGTGACGAGGACCTGTCCATAATTTTAAGGTTAGCTTGAGAAGTGTTCGGGCGTGTGAATAGCGTCATTATTAACAGAGGCAGCCCGACGTACTGCTTGTGAGAGCATCTTACAGTCTGACGACTCTAAGGCCCTTGACAGACGAGATGTAAAAAACGCAGCAGGAATTACTGCGCAGTCTGGAGATATACTGTGGCAAATGGGTGCGGTCACACGAGCGACAGGCAGTAGTTTCAGTCCTGGCGTAGCAGATGTGTGTCGTCCACATTCTGGTACGCCGCGACACTCACCACGACCAAAGCCACCCTGACTCTCCGATCGTCCATGTTGAACTGAGCTGTAGCGTTAAATGTCTCCCGTCACAAAAGTAAGCGACACTTTCTGCGCAGAATTTACTGCGCGACAATTGTAGCTCGTCTGTCAAGGCACTAATGTCTAAGGTTTCAGGGTTCGATTACCAAGCCGGACGGTTAACACTGTGGTGTCCTTGGGAAAGACAGCATTGTTAGTGTTCTCGGGTAAAACAGCACAGTGGTGCTCTCGGGAAAGCCAGCACTTAACTCCCATTTCCTCACGCCACTTAGGTGTGTGTGTAGGGGGTGAGGGTGGGAGGGGGTGAGAAGGGAAGGGATCTGTGAGCTGCGCTGTGACGACTAACGATGACTTTGTTATGGATTTCATTTGTAATGTTATGTATTTATATCTATAACTCTACAAAGTTCACTGTTCTTTATACGTTCGTTGTGAATGTAATGTATAACAATGTATAGCACTGTAAAACAATTTCCCCCTGGGGTAAATAAAGTTCCTATTAAATCCTATTAAAAAGGGCCTTGGGAGCACGGCTTTAAAAGAAACCAAAAAAAAGAGATAGCGGGGTGTTTCATATCTCATCTCAGCAAGCTATTTTTTGTGTGAAATCTCAGGCCTAATCAAGACATTAGGTACTAACGAGGAATTCCACATTCCATGTGGCTAAACTACGTCACTCTATTCACGTCCAGAAAACTACGTCACCAAGACCCAACGTATTCAAGTTGAGGAGGGAGATTATCCACGCCCAAGGCATTTTTTTTTCTGACCTTGCACGAACAGGCAACAGTTAATACTTACTGGCCACGGTGAATGATATAGTCACCGGGAATTCCCGATTTTCATACATTCAAGAGTGATGCATTAAGGAGCTAACCGCACATACTGTTTACACTGAGCCTCATCGGGTGTTGTAGTATTCATGGACAGCATAGCTGACTTCCAGAGCTAAAAGATTTGAAGATGTGACAAAATCTAGATTGATATTATATTATATTATATTATATTATATTATATTATATTATATTATATTATATTATATTGTTATATTATGTTATGTTATGTTACGTTACGTTACGTTATATTATATTATATTATATTATATTATTTTATATTATATTATATTATATTATATTACATTATATTATATTATTAAATGAGAAAGGGAATCCTCATCAGTGTTTTTGTTTGATGGACTAATTTCCCATGTGTATGAGATTCGAGGTGTCAGGTGTTCTTTTGCTGGTCATCTTCAGAATCACCATCATTTAAGACTTTAAAAATTAAGAGCTTTAAAACAGACCTAAAAACGTATGTTTTCACAGATAAATAAAGTTGATTTACTCGTGCAAATTTTCGATCTAATAAGATCTTCTTGAGGCATAAAATGATTCTAAAACACACACACTGATCTGGTAAAACTGCTTATAGGTATGAGTAGCTAATAGAAAAGGTAAAGAAAATTTAAAAGTGAGTGAGTACAGCATGCTTAAAACAGATAAAAAGGCTGTCTTCAGCGTCATGTTTGGTCAAGAGTGTTTGATATAGATGTGTATGAATAAATGGAACAGTGCTAAAATCACATTTTCTGCTTTCTCGCCGCTCTCTCTCTCTCTCTGTCTCTCTCTCTCTCTCTATCTCTCTCTCTGTCTCTCTCTCTCTCTCACTCTCTTTCTCTCTCTCTCTCTCTCTCTTCTTTTTTTTTTCTCTTTCATTCTTCTTCAGTGGGCTTTTCCAGTTTTGTTGGAACAAAGGCTAGAAACCAATAATACATTAGATATTAAAAGTGAATGGAGATTGCTGGAAGGTAAGGAAAATTGAGTGAACCAAAACAGCACAGGAATCACCATCAAAATCACCATCGTCATCACCATTATCCCAAACTATCGACACAATCCAATTAATCTGTGATAAGAAGTAGTTTAAACATGTATTACAATATTCGTTACCCCAGATTTCGCAAGAACAGCCTGATTCGTCAAACGAAGAACAGTAATGAATAACAGAAAATACGTAGATCACCGTTATCATCATCTTCACACTCAACAACCCCCTCGTTATTATAAACAGCCTTAGGTTTTCCTATGCTGTTCGCAGTGACTGGCGCAATGAGCCCAACTCATTACCCCAATTAATTCTAAATGCTTCTCATTTAGCCCGGGAGTCAAATGGATCCGTAACTGACCCGACAGTGAATTCGTGACGTGGGCAGAACTCCATCGCCTTTTCACGATGACGTCAAAGCGTGTCGTGATTTCTTTTCGTTCCGAATTTGCTGGGCCCGGCCAGTTAGAAACGGAGAACACTAATGTCTCGTTGATTCGCACGAGATTTATTGAACATCGATGGAAGTTTACATTACTTTACATCACCAGTGCAGGAACCTGCAAGCCCACCTCACATATGTACATGTAGATCGAGCTCTTGTGGCCCAGTTTCAGAGAGATGTTACTAAGTGAAGAGGTTTTATATTTATTTCCGTCATTGTTTTTGTTTTCCTTATTTCTTCTAGTGATTTACAAGTCCATCTAATAATTGTAATTATACAATCAGACTTTACATAATTCTCGAGAAACAGGTTATTGACGCAGAACGATTTCTCAACAACAGTTGAACCTGTTCTGAAAAACAAGACGTCAAACTGCGTCAATTTAAGATTTGAACAATCACTTTAAACCACGTCATTTTCTCATTGCTCTAAGAAAGTTGGGCTTGGTATATTTCATTCTTGACTAATTCCTCACAGCGATACAATTATAAAGTTATAATTATCAGAGAGATTATCAATTAAGTCTGGATTTCTGAATGTATCAGACGTCACATCCACTCCTTGCAACAACTTTCCCCTACCACGCATTCGCGAAATTTTGCAGGATGCCCGCATTCGCGAAATTTTGCAGGATGAAAAATACTATCACTTCATATCGACTGAACTGCTAGTGTATAAATTTTAACAGTCTCTTGAAGTCACGTTACATTCTTATTACGCCAAGAGAGCTGGCTTAGTATCTCTCATTCTTGATTAATTCAGTACAACCATGCATTTATATAGTTAAAATTATCAGAGAGAGTAGCAGTTAAGCTTGGGTTTCTGAATTATCAGATATCCCATTCACGCCTTGCAATAGCCTTACCGTAATTCTCATTCGCGAAAATTTTGCAGGATAAAAAAGACCGTCATGTCGTAGCGATTGCGTTATTAGTGTATAAATTTTAATAGAAATGGCGCACTGATGCTATTTTTAGCCGTTTAGATGTGAAAACGAAGAAGGAAATGTAATGGTTCGAAGCGTTGAAACGTCGATTTTTCGACGACATTCGATTAATGGAATGTTGCAGCAAGGCATGTATGTACCTTAAGCGCCACTTTATCACAGCTCGTTTAATCACGATTTGTCTTAATCAAAACCTCTGACTCATATCAATTTTCTGGTCTCTAAAAAGCAGTCGATATTTGCATGTTTTTTGCTATCGCAACTTTTCTCATGCTCCCGAGGAGACGTGATGTTCAAGTGCAGGCCCATCACAACACATGCATTTATTTAAGTAAAATGTAGATTTGGCGTCAATAGTGTCTTGCCCATGAATGACTATCTACTCTGGTAACCCCCTCCCCCTTAAAGTTGCAGGAGCCAAATTGTAAAAGCTTCTTTGAGCCATTTAATAAAAATTTCTTCTCTAACCACAGGAACGTTCCGAGATGGCCAAGACTAGTCTGCAGGTCTGGTGCCACCACTGTGCTCAAATTATATACTGTTTACGGTGGGGGTTCTTCCGTTAGATTTTTCACAAATTTAAATTACATGAAAAAGGGTTAAAAATTTGGCCTTTTTTTGCGGATCACAGGCCCGCACAAATGAAATCCGCTGAAGCCACTGGGAAACACTGCCTGCAACAATTATTTTTTTACAAATTCAAAACTGAATTTTACCACTTTTGCGGTGTGGTTTCATGTTATATGATTATTTCTACACAATCTGCTACTATCGACTCGGATAGTCCAGTTTTTTTTTTACCAATTAGGCTCGTGCAACCTTATGGAAATGGCCACGCGAGGCCACGGCTCCTCTCGGAAGGATACAAGACGGAAAAAAAGAAGGTTATTAAGATCGCGTCACGGCTCTATACTTTTTGGCTTTGTTTTGATTGTCTTCCGTCGTGCACAGTGTAAGCTTGGCCTCAAAACCACTATTCCGTGCGAGCATTTATCTGTTTCATACACGATGTATGACTGGTTATATCTTGTGACCTATTGACTTTTCTGAGGTTTATGGGATTTGAGAACTGGGTCTACGCGTTGGGATGATGGTATCAAGTTTTCCCCAGCCGTGGAGAATGGAAAGCCTCTAATCCCATTGGCGGGGGTTTCTTCTCATATTACAGTCGATTTCGCTTGATTATAATCCTCTTAATGGCAATACAATATTTTCCATTTAAAAGTAACTTGATTTACCCCAGTTCTTTTCAGTCGCATCTTTTCTCATGTGTCTAAGGAGTTGCAAAAGCTAGTTGTGTGTTTACTTACCTATAGCTAGTTGCTTCTTCTTCTTCTTCTGCGTTCAAATATGACCATGCTATAGGTTAGACACGCGCAAATATTTTTACTATATCCTACTACTAACGACTTTCTGCTCTCAGCTCACTCCTAATTTTCGTTGCCCATTCCCACTCACAAATATTTCAGATGAGCATCACAGACACACAAGGGACTGTGTTTGAACTGGGGTTGACAAGTAAACTTTTGGACCACCGGCTCTAGTTTGAACCCACCCCCATGAAAACCCAGTTGGGACCTCACACTACATCANTCCACAGTCACAGGAGGCGGTCTCTCTAACACGCAATAGTTAGTTGCAAAAAAAAAAAAATAGTTTCATATTGTATATTTGAGAAGTTTAATACCTGCTTGATGTTTAAGATTTTCACTTTTGAGGAGTTGCATTTACACGTAAGACTGTACACTTGTATTTGTTACAAAATATTTTATTTTATTTACATATTAATATGTATTGCTAATCAGAAATCCATTTAACCTCAACTTTTTGCTGTGCTCCTGAGGATTTGCGGTTGATGTAGAACACAAATAATTGACTTCTTATGGCGAGTGGGAAGGCTGCATTGAAGAAGAAAAAAAAAAGCCCCCCCCCCCCCCCCCCNAAAAAACCCCCCCCCCCCCCGTTGTCCCCACTCTCCTAAAAAACGATCCCTCAGCCCCCTCACCCAGAAATTGCTAACTTGAAGAAACCTATTTGGTCCAAAATCCGAAACCTTTAAAGAGTCTGTGATTAGGAGTGGTTTAAGAGTGTCTGGTGAAATCTAGTACAATTTTGGCATTAAAATTGTAGTGAAATTATGGCAAACAATCGGAGTGGCAGCCCTGATTCGCCCTATTAATCTTGATGTCCAAGCACTGTCCTTTGGATGGACTGTGTAAAATTTAATCGTATACCCTCCCCAAAAATGGTTGATGAAATGCAGTCCTGAGGTTGTGAGAAAATATTTGTTGCAGCTAGTGTTTCGGAATGATTTCAATGGATTTCATTTGTGCGGGCCTGTGGCCTGCAAATGAAAGCCAAAATTTTACCCCTCTCTTCATCAAAGCTGAAACTGCAAAAATCTAACTGAGGAACCCTTCCTGTAGACAGCACAATGTGAGAATAATGATGGCTCCAAATCTTCGGACTAGCAATAGTCATTTCGGAACACTCCTGTGAATCAGAAAAAAAAAATTAATTCATGATTCAAAGAGACTCATAATTCGACTCCCATAAAGCACCCTGACAAGTGAAGGCAGAATTGGGGGATAAAAGGTTTTAATCAGGACTAACTGTCCGTAACAAATCTACGAATGAGGTTCTCAGCCTTTAAAATAAAACCAGATTAAATGAACCTGATATACCTAATCCGAACGAAGCCAAGACACTGATTAAGCTAAATAAGGGGTATTCGATGTTATGAGATTGTTTCAAAATAATTGTTGAGTTTGATGATTTAGATTCTGAACTTTTTGTAACTCAGATGATTTGTGGTCTAATTATCCCATAAATCAGAAGGATTATTCCCTAAGTACCTTAATATACCAGTAAACATTAGCATCCTTAAACGTCTGGCTCTACACTCTGGCATCACCAAATCTCGTAAGTGCAGTCACGAAAAGCTGACAGATATGCCAATCAAACCTGACATCTTTCATCAGATCAGTGAAGGAGCACAGAGTTATAATATACTGGAGGAGGTGGACATATGAGAGGGAACAGTCAGGGTAGAAAATATTTAACTAGAAAATGTTTAACTAGCACCCCATAGCCCCAGTAATGTG
>JAWQUT010000189.1:686608-705486 GCA_033807755.1 Ellobium chinense
CATTGTCAAAGGAATATGGTTGGCTGACATGGTCTCTTACGTTGGCTTTTCATTGGCTGATGCATCTTTTACTTTCGAAAGCAAGATTAGAATCCCTCTCCGCCCTTTATGTGCAGCCTCCCAGGATATCTGGTTGTCCGAACTGCACGTCCCGTTTCCACAGTTTTTAACCATTGCATTGTGGTGGATCACAATGGAAATAATAGGAAAGCCAGTCTGTTACCAGTCTTCTAGAAGAAGCTTTACATATGCCACATAACAAGTCTTGTAGAGGAGGACTAAAGTAGGCTAAGAGGCCCGTCTCTGTAATTATATTTTATAGTGTAGTATAGTATACCTTTATAAAGTAGAAGATGTCCTGAAGAGAAATAAAGGGCATTGTGATTAGAGTGTATGCCATGTAGTCCTACGGCGTCTTCTAGAAGACAGGTTATATAACGCAAGCAGGGCGTCTTCTAGAAGACAGGTTATACACCTCCTTCAGACAAACTGAGTGGTCAGACAGAGATTTACGACGGCGCTGATTTTCACATTGCGCATACAGAGGTATAATCCCGGGACTCTTCAGCTTAGTGCTTGATTTAAGGGATAGAGTTAGGGGAATAGTAACATCCTTGTGAAAGGCCCTAGGAACTTTTTCATATGTGCTTTCTCTTTCATATCACAATAGATGTTATCCGGAAATGAGAATGCGGGAAGTAACTCTTGAAAATAATAGTTATGGTTACAGACCTGTAATAGGATTTGACCCTTTTTCCCTCTATGGGCTATATTAACATTTTGAGCTACCCTCTGAACCCAANGCATGTAGTAGGTCTGAAATGCAGTTGGGGCCTTTCTTCCTCTATGAGCTATATTAATCTTTGGAGCTGCCCTCTGAACCCAGAGTTTTAGCTTTCATGCAGACTCATGTCAGATTTAAACTCATTGTGTTGCCCAACCCCACCCAGCAAGCCCGCTAAAATTTTGAGCTTGGTTGCTGTTTGTAAACACACCCTACCTTTTCCACTGGTCAAGACCGAAACCTTCCTTATCGGCCTGAGCATACCCTTGACCTGACAGTTCCAGCCCAGGGCTAAACAGTGCCTGGCAAAATAAATTAAAATGGACACAGTTTCCCTATAAATCAAAATTTGCCCCCTGGAGTCCTTCTCATTGGACACAGGGCATGCCAAAAGCAGGAAAATGGAAGATGAGCTATAACCCCTGAGCCGTAGGACCTAATGGTGAAAGTAGAATTACAGGCCTGTAACCAGTAGTAGGGTATATAGAAGGGTATACCCATCGCATAGGCTTGACTGGCGAAGTTGGCACATGGACCTGTTCACCCGATTTTGCACGCCATGACGTCAGTTCATCATGATGTTACCCGATCGTTTAACGAGAATGCTGGTCGGATTATGAAAAATTTCCCGAGCTGGGGGTTTACACAGTGCATACACAAGTCAATTTTAGGTTATTTTGGTCATCATAGGATTTTCTTTTCACACGTATGACCAGTAACTGTCAACTACGTAGGCTATGGTAAAAATAAATGACACAAAACGCACTTTAACACTACAGACGTGAATACATCCAGCCGAGTAAATCAGGCTAATCTTAGTCTGCGCGTGTTTCCATGGTTCTTAAGTGGGATGGATGGACATCAAGGAGAAGTGTGGCCAAGCCACGAAGCAACCCTGAAATAAAGCTAATCTTGATTGTTGATGATAGCTGACGCAGAAATAAATTCACAGTTAAAGTCTCGTCTAGTAAGAATAAAGTCTGATCACGTCTCTAACCTAGATACAAATTATTTAGTGAAATATCAATAAAATCTAACTGTGCTAAATTATGTGGAAGTTTATTTTTCTCAATTAGTAAATTATGGCTTTATTCAGTGTTATGATAGCGGGATATATTCTTCCACTTTTAATCCTACTTCCGCCGTTTTAAGCTAAAGTGTATGATACACAGAATATGACGCACAGTTAGGCAGATGAAGACAACAGAATATCGATATAAAGTACTATATTAATAATTATGCCCTATATAAATATCATATGCACGGACTGAACTCTATTCTATCTTAAATAATTTCATTTTGCAAGTTCACATCCATATTAAGTACTCCTAAATAATAAGTAAAATTTTCCCACCCGTCAAAGGCATCCTTAACATCGAGGTTTTACTGCACATACATTGCACTGCACTTCATCACGAAGTAATAATAAATATTTTGGTTATTTCCCTCTTTAATAATACATCATCATGAAATATGGTCGACTATTTTAGGACATTTTTGACAAGGGAAAAAGGTTTTGCATTGCAATTAAAAGCCTTGCTTTTCCATTCTCTACATTGACAACAGGTAATGACTGCGCTGGAACTGCGATCTCAGGTGTCATTATGAGCTATCAGTATGACAATGCTTCTAATGTAAAAACAATACTTTTACTTGATTACTGACAGGCACTCAGAAAAATCAGCTAAAGTATAAAATCTCAGTGAGGTTCAGAATAATAAATGACGTAAAAACAGAACTTCTCTGATGCAATCACGTACTCAAAGGTATAAATACCGAGAAATATGAGTATTGTAGCTGAAACATTCATTATTTCTATTGGTCGATACATTTCTTACCTCCAAGTTTGCTCGGAACAGAACTTTCATGATGGAATCATCGTAAGCATCAAATTTTACGAGGAATCTGATGACTTTATCACTTTGAAACATTTACTTTCAATGGCCAACATAATTATAATCATATAAACAGGGCCTATTTCCGGTGACATAATAATTTTCTTGGTCTGTCACACTTTACATAAATTTGACCTTTGACCTGCTTACGAATAGTTTGATTGGAAGCCTTGGAAACCTTTTGGCGTATGAATATGTGACGTCGTTTCTTTTTGACTATTTTCACTGAGGTAACATTTCCCTCTGTCTGGATTTTAAAACAAAAATCCAGTCTGTCTTTCTTATCGCTTGTTATCGTTTTCTTCAAGTTTCAGTTTCAGTTTAGTTAAACATTTGAATTAAAAGTACTTGAAATGTCACAGTGCTTCTGTGGTCTAAAGTTTCATCGATGATTGTCAGCTGTTTGGATCTACTTTGTGTTGCGTAACTGTGTGGTTCATTCAGTTCATTTGTGAATTATGTGTCTCAAACAGGATGAGGGCCTCTTCAGGGTCCTTTTCGAGATTAAAAATTCATTGTTTTTTATTAATTAGAGTTTAAATCATAAAAAGGATCTGAAACTCGTGTTTTTGTTATTTTTAAATCAGATTTATGAAATTCGTTGTACATTTATCGTGGCTCGCGAATACGAAAAATGTATAACTCAGTTCATAAATCTGATATCAAACAAACACTCATAACAGATCTTCTATTTATAGTGTATTCAAGTCAGGTGTCACATTTCTATAGCAGCTTTGAACTGGTTCTAGTAATGTAACTAAAAAGACCTCGCTGCGTAGACTAATATACGGTATGTGGATTTACATGTCACTATATTAATATGTTGCAATGATTTGTACTAAAATAATCATCAATACCATGACTGGAAGATTGACGAAAGGTTACATTAAAATAGTTTATATGTGTCAAAACGAGCATTTTCGACTGCTGTCTTGTAAGGACACATAATATAGGATAGGTCTCTGACCTATGTCGGTTCAAGGAACAGAGGGAAATCATCATCATCAACAACAACAACAACAACAACAACAACAACAACAACAACAACAACAACAACAAAACAAAGATCTGTGTCATTGTTGGTTATTTGACAAAAATCCTTTGCTTTTCTCGCAGACTTTGATGGATTTATGCCACAGCAGACTGGAGGCAGTTTTTACTAAGATGTGTAAGAATTGCGCAGGCCATTTTAATGAAGAAAAAGAGAAAGGCAGATGGCCATATTGTAATGTTTCTCTTTTACTATTGTGGGGAGTGAGCGCTATATAGATGCCGTCATTGTTGTTGTTATTATTATTATTATTAAGATGGGAATTCAGAATAACATCCCCTGAAAACAATGTATTGAACCTAATAGATTGTATATTTTCAATATTGCATGGCACTTTCAATCTATATTCAGCCGTAGATTTCCACGCTAATCTAGTTCATTTCACTCATAAATAGTATCGTATTTCGGCAAGAAGTTTCTTCTGTTTCAATAAACTACTCCTTTGATCAGTTAGTCTTGAAGATAGTAAAACTTCCTGTTTAGGTTTTTAAAAAAAAATTTTGGCTTAATTTAGAGTAATCAACTATCGCCAATATTATTATTTTAGTACCAAATTTTACTATAATACTAAGCGATGAATACGATTCAGCGCCAAATATCGCAGTTACACCTTACTCATTTTGCTAGTTACCCGAGCAAAGCAAGGGCGAAAAGTTTAAAGGAAACAATATTATGACTCAGTAGATCTGATAATATCAAGCACTAAAAATAAACCTCAGATCACTAAATTCTGCCATGATCAGACTGATAATCACGAGTTCGATTTTCTCAGAACAATAAATAAAAAAACGATTTTTAGAATGTGCAAATGTGATGCCTGCAAACGGCGATTATTTTGCGTGAAATTTGTATTAGGAGTCCCTCATTCTCTGGTGTCAAATTTTGAGCATGTAATGATGTAGATATTAGTCTGCTCTTCTTTCACTTTGAAGCCTACGTCCGTCCATTTCGAGAGTGTCATTATCAGCTGTTTGTTTTTCTTATGACAATGTCTCGAATGTGAAAAAAAAACACCAAAAAGACCATTACTTGCTTTGTCAATCTTTCATTTGCTTAAATGCTTTCGAAATAGATACTGTATTAGTAATTCGATGGATTTTTAGAGAACATAGCCTGTAGGAATCCTAAAGGTTCTATCTGTAGCATTTGTTAGACCATTTGATTTGAATTTGGCCATGCTGTAACAGTTAAAAGCCGCCAACTGCGTACCTCTCACAGTGCAAACAGGCCACGAAGCTAGGCAGGGCCATTCCACATAAACATGTGTGCATGCTGATGTATGAGATTGACTTACAAAATCCCATATCAAATTGTTGAAGATATTGGTATCATTTTACTAAGAACTTGAAGCTGCGTTTGATGATGGCATCGAAAAGTACTTTGCAAGGGCTTAGAATAAAATAGTTTCTACAAAAAATAAATACGAACAATTTCTGGCTTTTGTGAAGCTAATAGACTGCATATCCGCATCAAATAAGTGAGATATGCCGTCTTTTAAAATAAAGCTTCAGATTTATTCTGTCCATGCTGACAAAATATGTAAAATGCGGTTGCAGTTATCTCAAAGCCGCATATTTATGAAATATGATGTTACTTGTCACTTCGGCAGAAAATCTTTGACATATTACTGATTACACGATAACTGATATGACTGTTTCATGGAGAATCGACATTAAACAACAACAACAAAAAAACTCTACAAGAAAACATACGGTTGTTACAGAATCTTTCAAAAAGAAAAAACTACCATGAAATTTTCAGGTGGTCTAACATTCTTGCCTATAGTATTCACATAGATGAAGCCAACATGGATTAATACGACAACTTTTTTTTTTTGTAAGAGGTTTGCAGTGTTCTACAAATTTTCACTCTGATAAAACTGATCAAAGCAAGTGATGTAATTCAGGATGAGATTGCACACAATCTGATATCTCAAAAAAAAAAAAAAAGAAAAGCCTGGTTATTTGTGTTGATTTCAGATATTTTTTCAAACCGGAAATACCACAGGCGATATTTCATGGTTTTGTTCTATGTTTTCAGGGTCAACGGTATCCCTAAAATTCTGAAAACATTTAAAAAATGGATTTTTTACTTTTACGGTAGTTGTTGCATAACACTCGGTGGAATCCCTCTGTACTTTGCTATTTTGCTATCATTATATTGTTTGTGTAATCCAGTTTGGCAGCTGAGGGCAGAATGGGGCATTTTGAAACCGTCAGTGCATTTTCTCCTAAACTTCGGTTTGTCCTCAAAACACGTAGCGTAAAAAAAAAGCTGCGATTTATTCGATCGACTCATTCCTCAGATGCATGGATCAAGTAAGCGTGAATGCCGAGTGTATGCAGTGAATTTATAGAGCATTCCGTTACCTGTAGCCGTATGCACAGTCCTTACGTTAGTTAACGCAGTGCGGTAGCCATGGGAAACTCCCAAAACATTAGTGGTGTTCACTGCAGTTACCGAGCACGTTGATTAAAGCAAAGATTATGCCACTTAAGAAGGATGAAACATTATCATTTAGCTAAATTTGCTCTATAGACAGCAGATTCGACAATTTTACAGCATTCTAAATTGTACAGAGTTCATTGCTATTCATAAAGAAACTTTTATGAGGAGTTCAGTAACTCCATCAATACTGAGAGGCAATGCTGTTGTCAGGTAACTCAGAGCAAGCATTCAGAAAGTTTTGAAAATTCTTACCCCTCATCTGGGCAAATCCCTACTTCCTTCTTTATCCTTTTCCTTCCCATCATTAACAGTAAGTGTATTTGGTGGTGAATTTAGTGGTCAAGTAGTCTCTACTAGTCTGAACATGCTGTTAAATTATATGGGTACATGTTGTGCCACAGTACAAACAAATCCATCAGACATGCTAACATTTCCTAAGTGATTTTCAGGATTACTTAGAAAGCTCTACAAGTTTCTTTCTTACATGTTCTAAAAGTGAAGATAAATCTGCATACAGTTTTCAGCCTGTGGTGTATCAGAAGAAGCAAAAAAAAAGGACGGACAAAAAACAAGACAGCAGTACCATTATGATCCTTCCGAGTGATAGTCACTGTCTGTCCTCTACCTTCACTGCCAAAATCATCACAAAATTAGCAGTATGGGGTAACATACTGTATGTACATAGAGTATACATAGTGGTGTTACAGATGAAAGCAGTAAAATGGTATGTAGAAGGGGTTGGATGGAAGGAAAATGACATTTAAGGCACAGACTTGCTCAATCTAGCAATAGCTGTATAGTCCACAGTGAAAAGTGACACATTCCTGATCATTCTCTTTTCTGTGTTTAAAAGAGGGAAAGCAGAAACTTGTAGCTGAAAGAATATGGTAAGTGACAAGATGAAAGGCACAGAGTCACTCAAAGACATGGGGAAAGGAATTTTGTAGGCCTAGAAAAGGGATAGGGTGTGTAAAAAAAGATTGAACATGAGACATTCATTTTGTTATGCTTAGTTCATTATGACCAAAGGGGCAGAATGGGGTTGTATGGCTGNACATGGATTAATACGACAACATTTAAAAAAAAAAAGATTTGCAGTGTTCTACAAATTTTCACTCTGATGAAACTGAGCAAAACAAAGAAAAACCTGGTTATTTGTGTTGATCTCAGATATTTTTTCAAACCGGAAATACCACAGGCGATATTTCATGGTTTTGTTCTCTGTTTTCAGGGTCAACGGTATCCCTATAAATCTGAAAACATTTAAAAAATCGATGTTTTACTTTTACGGTAGCTGTTGCATAACACTCGGTGAAATCCCTCTGTACTTTGCTATTTTGCTATCATTATATTGGTTGTGTAATCCAGTTTGGCAGCTGAGGGCAGAATGGGGCATTATGAAACCGTCAGTGCATTTTCTCCTAAACTTCGGTTTGTCATCATTACATGTAGCGTAAAAAAAAAAGCTGCTATTTATTCGATCGACTCATTCCTCAGATGCATGGATCAAGTTATGGTGAGTGCCGAGTGTATGCAGTGAACTTATAGAGCATTCCGTTGCCTGTGGCCGTATGCACAGTCCTTACGTTAGTTAACGTAGTGCGGTAGCCATGGGAAACTCCCAAAACATTAGTGGTGTTCACTGCAGTTACCGAGCACGTTGATTAAAGCAAAGATTATGCCATTGAAAACAGTTCATGTCAAGCGGAAATTCCGAAATTGAGGATTGTAACTAAAGCGGAGTCGATTATAGAAGAATATGACTTTAAATCCCGACGCAGACAGAACGAGTTTATTCTAATTAAAATGTACTTTCCACTCCGTTTAAAAATAAGCCTCTAAATTTCAACCTTTTTTTTTTTTTTTGTCTTTACAGAAAGTGTACTGTTTCTTTAAGTAAAAGTCGAGAAATCAGTAATATCGCGTAAACCCTTTCGTTCTATAAGACATGTATGCACGTCCTAACTTTAAGGTCCATCCTGCATTTTGACATATGTAAGTAATTGAGAACTTGCTCATGAACGGTGACATTTCTTACCATCGTAAAAATTAAATTTAATTTGTGATCCGCCACCTTTAGTAGCCTTCAACATACAGAATTAATGTTATACTTACGATGGTAAGAGATACCACTGTTAATGAGCAAGCTCTTATTTATTTCTGTGTCATATCTCACGCACTCCAGGTGGCCTGTCTTATTTCCTATGTAATGAACTATTCCTACAGACAGAGGGGCATAAAATAATATAGTGTCTAGTAGTAATCATGCTGAAGTCCTGTAAAACCCTAACACAAACACATCTACGTACAGGCTGTTGAGCTCTTGGTAATTTGGTGATATCAAAATTTGAAAAACATGACGCAGCAAAGGCGTTTAACTGCGCCCTCCGCTTAACCGCATTTTTTTTTCCATCTGCCGTGGAGTCACGACATAGCGAAAGTCAACGATAATGACCTCAACTGCTCTACTGAGCGCCCATCCAACTCACATTGCTTTGAACACATGGTATAAGCCCCTTCTCTATCTCTCCTACCAATCCAGGTAACCTTTACCCATTAAGCCCCTTCGCTATAAATACCGTACATATACATTATGTAATCGCTCTTTGGTCTAAACAACGCTTGAACGTACATATTATGCGTGTTGCAAGCAGCAATACGATATCATATCCAACGTACCCCTACGTCTTATTTCTTACGTAACTAACTAAGTTGCCGTATGCATAATCCTTACGTTAGTTAAACGCACCGCGGTGGCCACGGGAAACTCTAAAAATATTCGTAGTGTTCATAGTAGTTAACGCAGTACGTTGATTAACGCATAGATTATGCTTTTGGGCCACTGGAACGAAAAATAGCAGTAATCGTGCAGGAGTGCCGTAAAACCCCAACAAGTAAGCATTAGTACAAAACCTATGTACAATCTCAATGCTACAGTAGCTCTCATGATGCTGTGATAGAGTATATTCTACCGTCCGCTCGCTACGTTTGAATGCGTCAATGGAATATAAAGGCATCCCCTTGCAGAACGCTGGGCGTGGCGGTAGAATTTTGCACCCTAGGTGACAGCTAGTCGGCCGGCAGACAAGACATGCGACGATCGTTATCTGTAACAATGGTCACGTAGCCAGGGGGAGGCTGGACCCAACGCCCCTCGCGCTACTAGTGTTAATGACATCATCACATAAGTAACATGACATAAGGAAGAGGTTACCGAAACAGAAACGGACCGTACCATTTGTTCAAATCCCTAGACCAGAAGAATAGCAACCCGGAAACATCATTCATGATATTGTTTTATTCATACAAGTTTTTTTTTGTTTTTTTTAAATATTATTATACAAACTTTCTTTTATCATCCAGCCACTGCAACATACAAGTTATTTCAACAAATCTATCAAAGCGATAATGTGATATCGTTACACTAAACAAACAAGCATACAAACAAACAAACAAATAAACAAGCAAAGTTAACAGCGGATTTTCGTTCTTCGTCTGTTTTCAATATTTTTTACTCTGGTTTGAAGACGAACCCTCTGTCACTCAGTAGCTTATTAGGGATCGAGGCAACATAGATACAAGGTTATCGCAAGAAGTGTTTCACAGCTGAAGTGCTGGTTTAAAAATGCAATGTTAGTATGCATCAAATTTACATATCATTGTAATCATTGACAGCATTGTCCCGAATGGACCCATGGATACATCTTTACTTTAACCACCAGTAACCTACGGAATCCCAAAAGTCACATTCTTTCGTCCTATAAGCCTGAACCAAACTGATGTTGGGCGTTGCAAAATATACCTCATGCCAACCAGTGTTGGGACTATATTGCGGCCAGTTCATAGGCGCGGCCAACTTTTTACGGTTGTTCATAATGTTCTTGCCATAAGCCTCTGACGACTGGTACTTTGCAAGCAATCGTGGATCCATCCTGGCAAATTTGTCCCCGCTCTTGTTTGGGTCCCCGGTCCAGGCAAAGTTTGTCCAGTACGTGATGACGTCAAAGCTCAGCGTTTGCTCTGCCGGGGTGAAGGTGAAGTTACCCAGGTAAGCCGTGTCGAAGACGTAGGGGATCTCAGAGCCGTGGCACACGCGACCTGATAGAAAAAAAAAAGTCAGAAATAATTTCACAGGAACTACTTCAGTATGCGTAACCTCGACCTGATTTTTCTTTTCTTATTCACTCAAGTGTAGACTTCAAAGACAAGTGACTTCTGAAAGGGACGGGAGGTATATCTTTACTTCATAGTCTAAAAAATCCACATATTTTTTTCAAAACCTTTACACCGCATACATTTTCATTTCGCCTGACCATGTCTAAGAATAACACCGCTGGAATGTCAGGATTTTCATCTTCTATACGCAGCCATTACTCGTGCTGCGTGACGTCATAAAGAAAGAAAAACTGGCAGACGATTGGTGCAGATGCAGGCGCAAAATGTCTGGACCAGTCGTCTGCTAGCCTGCTTTCTCGGAAATTGTCAGGCGAAAGGGAAAATATACGTGGTTACAATTTTATGAAACCTTAACGTGAACTCCCTGTGGAGCAAATTTAACTAACCCTCCCGTATAAATGAAGACACAACGTATATTTCAAACTAGGAAAATGCGTTTCAACCTTATGATCGTTGAACACCGGGAAACTCTATAATCCCATTTGACGTTCAGATAAGTCAACTTACGATCGCTTTAAATTTTCTTTGTTCTTTATGATAGTTTTATTCATAGGGTGAAGTGATCATGATCGCTTTAGACAAACGGTGGCAGAATGGACGTAAAAATTATACCAAATGCGTGTATCAAGGGTTTTCCCTGAAGTTCGATCGCCATGACAAGCTATTGTGATATACAGGTAAGTCGCATGGCCAGACTCGGCCTTATTACTGGGCAACGTTTGTTTGGTTCCTGCATTATGACAAAATGGAAAACCAAACCTTTCCTTAGCAAAGGAAGTATCTTTCTCTAGACAAGCCAAGATATCTGAGACTGATGCGGAAGAGACAAGAAACAATGCACTGACTTGTGAGTGTGTTTGCTATACTTATAACTATCTATGCCTGATTCATTAGCATACAAACCACTGTTGACTCATACCACATCCTCCTCCGACACAAGGCAGTTGATTAGATGTTCCACTAATAGATTTGAAGCTGTAGATGGTTATCGCTAAGCTGCCGAGCTCTTTCTTCACGTTTTGTACACAATGCGACACATGTGTAACAAACCACTGGTAGATGTACACCTTTTTTCACTGTGACTGGCGAGCACCAACCAGAAACATACCCTTTGCTAAAGACTACCGTGAAGGGATGTGGCTTCCCATTTTGAACGAAGCCCTATTAGATTAATAGCGTCACCTGCCACTTACCCTCACAATATGTGATAGGTCCCCAGCCTTGGAAGGAGAAGGCTTGGGCCCACTTGTACATCCAGACGTCCGTGGCACCTTGGGACAGCATGGTGCGTGTGAGGTTCCTAACGGAGCACCAGAAGACGTAGTCTGTGCCCATTGTCACCAGGGTTTCCCTCTGGTCACTGTCAGTAGGGGACGGTGGGTATTCAAGGATAATCTGCAGGAGATGGACAGAGGGGTGAAGAAAGAGAGAAAGGAAAGAAAAAAAAAGAAAAGAATGAAGGAACAAATACAAGGGGTAGAAAAGAAGGAAGGAAGATAGGAAGAAAGGAGGGAGGGAGGAAGGAGGGAAGAAAAAGAGAAGGAAAGAATGATGGAGGGAAGAAAGCAAGGATCTGAGGAAGCTAAAAAGAAAAGAGAAAAGGAAGAAAGGAAGGAAGACACAAAGGTTGGAGGGAACTGAGGAGGGTAAAAAGGAAGGGACGGAAGAAGGAAGGAAGGAAAGAAGGAAGGAAGGAAAGAAGGAAGGAAGGAAGGAAGGAGGAAAGGCAGGCAGGAAGAGAGAAACGAATAGAAACGGGTAGAAAGGAAGGAAGGCAGGGATGAAGGAAGGAAGAAAGGAAGGAAAAAAGGAAAGAAGGAAGGAAGGAAGGAAGGAAAGGAAAAGAGAGAGAATTGAATAGGAAAGGAATAGGTGAAGTTAAAAAGAAAAGTAGAAAGGAAAGGTAGGAAGGAAGGAAGGAGGGAGGGAGGGAAGGAAAACAGGAAGGTAAAGGAAGAGAGAAAGGAAGAAGGAGGAAGGAAGAATTGCAGGAAGGAAGGAAGGACAGAAGAAAAAAAAAGATAGCATGGTAGGGCGCTCTTTTCTTTCTTTCTTTCTTTCTTTCTTTCTTTCTTTCTTTCTTTCTTTCTTTCTTTCATCACTTCTTCCCACTCTGCCTTTCCTTTTAAGTAATGAACACATTTTATTTTTTAAGGATGTCAATGGTCAAAAGCTTAAATGGAAACTGAATTTCGATCAACATCCAAACATGTTACCTTTAGAATTTCGTCCGGACGGACAGCTGTTAAAATCTCTATGTACTGCTCAATCGACATACTTTTGTTGTAGGAACTATAGACGTAGAGGACCGTTTCTTCTGTCGTTGTACCAATGATGAGTGGCTTCTTTACGTACTGGCTACGAGAAAACACCTCAAGTGGTTGGCCTGAAGAGGGAATACTTAGACTATAGAGTTTATTCCGTGAAAGTTTGCGAAATTCATTGCGCATGATTTTTTAGAAAAATGTGAATTACATGAATTGAAATCTGGCTCCCAGAAAAGACCCTTTTCTGGCACCGAGAAAAGAAGTTTTAAGTCATGTTGCTAGGTTGGCCACTTTTATAGCTCCGCACTTTTATTTTTAAAGTAAGTCTCCTTAATACTCGCTATGTCCTCACTCTCAGACTGTGATTACACTGTCCAACTGGCCAGTCCTCGCTTCTGAGCTGACAGACCAAAATACGATTGAGCTCAAGTTGACAATGGTGGTCTTTGGTCTGGTGTTCCCAGCGGGTTTGTAATATGCAGTCAACTATATTTCACCATAGCCTCGAATGAGCATTTTAAAAAAGATTTGAAGGAGTAGCAAATAGAGCATCTTTTTATCCGAAAAGCGGAAGTAGATATTACGCTGATTGCCATTACGCGATATCAACTGTATTTACAACAATACAAATCTCTGTATAACAAAACAAGCGCTTATTTACAAGTAAAGCTAATGTAAAATGTTGTATGTGAAGTCAGTCACAATATGGCTGCAAGAAGGATTAAATCGTCACTGTTCTAACATAACGACGGAGATCGATTGGGGTAGTTTTCAGCTAATGCTAGAGTTTTCACTATGCGAGACCAAAATCTGGTCAGTTTCTGGTGGTCGTCAAAATCACAATCGCGATAAATAAAAATCTAATTCGAATTTTGCAAAATTGTTTATAAAAAAATTAAATAGTCGTGGTAAGGATACACATGGTGCAAATAACTCAGTACCCTCAAATGACCATCTCAGTCACTATGTCAGAACGGCGACCAAATAGTACACTCAATAGATATAGTCCCCTGATAAGGGATGAGGTGGAGCGTGTCTATTTTTTTATGTTCCAAAATGGGATTGTGTTATTAGAAGTAGTGATGAGTCCATGCCAGTAGGGGATGGATGGTGTATGTCTATTTTCGTGTTCTTGAATGGGATTGTGTTAGTAGAGATGGTGATGGACATTCCACGGCGGTAGAGGATAGACGGCGCGTGTCTGTTTTCATGCTCTGGAATAGGACCATGTCAGCAGATGTTGTGATATTTGATGCTGCTGCTGCTGCTGCTGATGATGATGATGTTGATGATGCTGATAACGCTGCCGTACCTTTTACGAAGCCACCATCAACATACGGTCCATAGGGCTCAAAAAGTTCCAGAAATTTAACGGATGCGATCTCAGCTCTCGTGTTGAAACCTGCTTGGGTCACTTGATCGGAGGTCTTGTTACGCATGCAGTTTATGTCTGAAATTATAAAAAAAACAAAAAAAACATGATCATCCATGTTCAAGTATGGCGACGAAATCCAGGCCAACAAGGGTTAAGAGGAGTATGGAATGGCATGATTTTTTACAAAACGGTGAGGGTAGACCTACTTATCATTAACCAACAGAGGATTGCAGTTGTTTTTTTTTTCGCACAGGGCACTGCATTGAACTCTTCTTGACCTCAAAGCTCGGCAAATCTTAAAGGTAATCTATCAAAACCTCCCGCACCCCTCTCCTAGATCGTGCTTTGGGTTTAGGGACAGGGTTAAAGGTAGAGTTAACGAAGAAAATGCAAATTACGGACATCCTTTAAACATGTTGGTTGTCTAGGAATTCTCTCA
The DNA here is from genome assembly GCA_033807755.1 of Ellobium chinense. Taxonomy (NCBI): domain Eukaryota; kingdom Metazoa; phylum Mollusca; class Gastropoda; order Ellobiida; family Ellobiidae; genus Ellobium; species Ellobium chinense. The sequence goes on from JAWQUT010000189.1 coordinate 701,044, forward strand.
TGGGTGCATTCTCCAGGGTTGGGCAAGTTCACTAAAGGAAGTCAGTTCAGATCAAGTTCAGTTCACTAAGGGAAAATATCCCTAAGATCAAATTTAGATCAGTTCCATTAGGAAAATAGTTTTCAGATCAGATCGGTTGCTTTTGGTTTTGAAATTGGCATTTGATTCTGATTTTCGAGATAGATGTGAACTGAACTGACGTTAAGGTAAATAATTTTAGTTCAAATCAAATACCCAAAATAGTTACAGTTTACATCTAGATCAGTTCATCCAAAGTAGCTCTTAAACTTAGATCAAGTTCATGTGAACTGAAGTTCACGGACTGTGTTCATATCATCTCAGTTCTACCCAGCGCTGGCATTCTCTTGTCTAATCCTGTCCCTAATATTAAACCAAGCTCTAAGCAGAAGTGTTCTATGATACTGTGTATTAAAGAAGCCAGGCGGTCAGATGTGCGCTGTGAAAGTGTCAGGTAGTCCAGATATGTTTTAAATATGGAGCAGGGTAACAGAATGGTTTCGGCGTTGGACTCAAGATCTAAAGGTTGTACGTTCGATTCCCGACCACGTGGTTATGTTGTAGATGCTTTGGGAAAGCATTTCATTCACATTTTCCTCAGTCCACCCGTCTGGAAAATGGATACCTGGCTATAGGCAGTGGAAGATATTGTCAGAATGCTAGTGAACAGCGCCTATAAATGGCAGCGGTTCAGTATGCTCCCCAGGGAGCTGAGAAACTCTTAGAGTGATCAGGTTTGCTGGGATAGTAATAGTGTGAAATATCGTGAACTGGCCGTAGCCCGGATACAAGACTTATAAACAGCATTATTATTATTATTATTATTATCATTATTATCAATATTATTTATGCATAATTTAAGGGCTCACCCAAGCGCCTTCACTGATAGTTAACGACAGGGGTCGAACTCCAGATGTCAAGCACATTTCTTAATCAAAATCGAGAAACTGACACGTGCAAGAATTTACACACATTAATTGGCGGAAAGAATAACACAACCTCCTGCAAGAATAATATTTGTGGGGGATAATTCCAGTCATGGGAAACGGTGTGTACAACCTAAGACAGATCACTCCTGAGTACCATGACAGGAAGAGTGGTGAAACCTCATGTACATATGTCTGTATTCCATTGTTATTTTAAGAACAGATATGGAATGGGCTTCTGACCCATGTCTGTCCAATGAAAACAGCCAAATATATATAGTTTATTACGAAAAGTATTCATGGGCGATAATCCAATTAATTACATATTTATTTCCTGTATGTCCACTGTTCTGGCGAAAGGCTGGGCTTCTTCCGCGTATTGTGTCTTGAAATAAATTTCTCATATCCGTGTCACGTCCAGTACCATCAACAGTAGAACTTCACAAACCAATTCGACCGGTTCAGTTGTAATATACTCGAATACATGAAGTAAACATTACATTAAAAGTAGGCGAAGAATTCGAGTGCATGAGATCCTCCTCTAATCAAAAAATTGTTTATAATGTGAAGCAGTGTGGTCGAACGGTTAAGGCGTTAGATTCATGAGCTAAAGATCGTGGGTTCGATTCCCGACCATGGTCGTATTGTGAGTGCCTTAGGTAAGCCTTTCATTCACATTTTCCTCACTCCACTACACCCGTCCGTAAAATGGGTACCTGGCTAGAGACAGTTGAAGATATTGTCAGAATGCTAGTGTTGAGCGCCTGTAAATGGCAGCGGCACTGTATGCTCCCTAGGGAGCGGAGAAAGTCTTAGAATCTTATGAGTGAACAGGCCTGCTCTGAAGTCGCGTAAGCGGGCATTAACCTGGATACGAGACTTAAAAATCGCATTTATATTACTATTACTATAAAAATAAGCAGGAGAATGATCTTTTTACCTGCGATTGGACAGTTCAGCTGTTTGGCTAGAAGCCCTCCGAGTACAAAGGCCTCGTCATAGGTCTTGTAAGGAAGTGTCACAGGTGGGCTCTCGACGATGACGTATCGGAAGTAGGCGGAGCTCTCGTCTGACGTCATATGATTGAGGATCGACTGGGATCCGGCACTTTGTCCAAATATGGTCACCTAAGGAATCAATGATCACAGCAATGTTATTTTAAGGGTAATTAAACGGGGGGTGCGGAGGGGAGGGGGTTCCTTCGAACTGCTTCTCAGGATTTTTGTGGTTATAATAAATGTAAAGGGTCTTATTTACCGTTTGATGAAGTTTCATTGAGATCTGTGACTTATATGTTTGATCAAATGATCTTTGAAAGTGCCGTGATGAGATTGAAAACTGCATCATGAAGAGCTATGTGTGTTCATGTGTGTGTGTGGAGGGTTGGGGGGGGGGCGACGATGGAAAGAGGTGAGGCTAAAATAACTGACACACGTGACTGCCTTCAAGCTCACAGATAAACACAATTATCACAATAGAATATGTAGAATAACACATTTTCGTTATAGGTCCTAAAGAAGTAAAAAACAACAGGTGCCTAAAGAAGTTAAAAACAACAGGTGCCAGTAACCTGAAGCCCACAAGCCTCAAAATATAAAATAATGTCTTGGNGGGGGGGGGGGGAGAACTGAATATACAATAAGTCTTGAGTGTCAAACAGTATCCCAGTACAGTATAGCCAAGGACAATGACGCCATAACACAATGTATGAAGTAACGACAGTGCTGAAGCAAGGTCTGAAAAACAAACAAACAGTGGCAGCTGACGTCTGTGTCGCGTTGAATGATATTTTTGTCCATTCCCGGTCATGAACTTGCCTTGTCTGGGTCGCCTCCAAACTGATGGATATTGTCCTTGACCCACTTTAGTGCCAGCAGCTGGTCGTACAGACCGTAGTTTCCGGTGGCGTCCAGGTCACCTGTACCCGTCACTAAGAATCCAAGAGCACCTGATAGAAGGAGTAGTAAAGAAATTTAGTGGCTGTAGGCACTGGAAACTATTGTTTCGTGATGACATCTGTGAAATATCAGCGGCACTGTATGAGCCTCAGTGTGTTGATAAAGTTATTCAATAATCTGGTCTGCTATAGAAATAATAATAATTATCATTATTAATGTAACCTTGTAGGTTGTTTATGGCAGGCTGGTGTGTTATATCACGTTGACAAACACTTGAAAGACTATTTTATTGGAATAAAAGGGTATCGTACGATTTAACATGATCTGTAGGACGATTCAGCTTTCCTTTAACCTCATCCTCCATGGCAACAAATTCCAAAATCACCGTAGAAACCGTAGAATTATTATTCTACAATTTTTTATAGGCCCCAAAGAATAAAAAAAATAATAGGTGCCAAACACTGGCAGATCAACGTGAGGGGGGAGGGAGTTGAATCCTTCTTCCCTCCTCCCTTTTCCCATTTTTTTTCTATAATTAGTGCTCTAAATACTATTTATAAATATCAACCTTAACTAGTCGGTAGTTCTTAGAAGTTGTTCATTTCTTAGCTCTATGTACATCTTGGTTTTTATATATATGAATAGTATGAAAAAGAAGGCGTAGTAGTGGTAATTCTTATAGACAGTATTATGAAATCTAGAGTCGTAAATGTTTATTTATCTGATGCTCAGCGAGGGATTAATAATGTGGATGATCCCCCTACCCCCAACACACCTCAGTTTTTCTGGATCCACCCCTGATACCATACACAAAAGAGACTATGTAACAGAACAACCAATCACAGCTCATTGTTAACACTTACCGAGCCTATAATTCATGTTGACCAGTACCACGTTGCCTCTCTGGACAAATATTTCGCCATTATACACCGGACTTGAGCCACTCATGTAGAAGAAGTTCCCACCGTGGACGTAAACCATTACAGGCAAGCTGGTTGCGTTCAGCGGGGCGAAGATGGTGAGAAACAAGCAGTTTTCTGAAGTCTGTGGTATGAACAGACATCATAATAATAACAACAATATTAATAATAACAGTGGTGATAAAATAATAATAGTAATAATGATAATAATAATAATGCGGTTTATAAGTCTCGTATCCAGGCTACTGCCCGCTCATGCGACTTCACATTATTATTACCCCGGCAGGTCTATTCACTCTAAGACTCTCTTCACTCCCTGGGGAGCATACAGTGCCGCAGCCATTTTCTGATGTCCGCTGATCACTAGCATTCTGACAATATCTTCCACTGCCTATAGCCAGGTTCCCATTTTGTTGACGAGTGGACTAAGGAAAATGTGAATGAAATCCTATCCCAAGACACTTACAACTCGACGGTGTTAATAATAATAGAAAAACAAAAGGTATTTTGGATGTCTAGCCAGAATACTCCGCGGGGAGTAGCTAGATAGCCCGTCTAACCCGTAGAGTAAATTGGCCGGGCAATCAGATTACCTGTGGAGAGTGTTTGCCTGGACAGCCAAATGATAAGATTTTCATCCGTGACAAAGCTGGGCAATGTGGTTCTCATCCTCTTTTTTTT
>JAWQUT010000189.1:727152-739652 GCA_033807755.1 Ellobium chinense
TATATATATATAAGCACTTTTACCCTGCTCTTAAGACTGCTGTTTAGATGTTGGACAACAGAGAAGTTTCCAGCGATGACGCCGTTTTTCTCGTGGAAATAGTCGCATTAAAAACACTGCAAATTGACACGTAGAAGCAGAGGAGTACTGATGGTTACACGCACGCATTAATTTTGAAATCATTGACTTGGACTTACTAGTAAGGATAATCTATTACATCATTTTTCTCTCCCTTTCAGTAGCCCAGTGATCTCTGCTGTGTTCTAATGCATTTGTCACTTCTCTGGTCAGTTTAAGTTAAATTTACGCAGCACTATTTCGGGTCAGAGGTTTTACAAGATAGGGGCTGACAATGAGCTAAGCCCCTTTTCTCTTGAAAAAGCCTAAGACTTCAACTGGCTTTTTATGGGGGTGGGTCAAACGAAGGGACACAGCAAAATACAGTACATGTCATGGGCTTTTAGAAGTAATGTTGTTTTTTTTCTCCATTTCTGGTGAGTGGGACTAGCCAACGTAACTTAAGACTGGCGTGACGGCAGTCGACAGTGCATAGTAATATTTAGAGCAAAAATATTTGGGCGTGTATAACGTAAAGTCGTAAAGCTCCTGTCTCGATGGGCATTCGTGTCAGGGAATCGCCTCGACTGATGTTCCTGTCTCCGTGGGCATTAGGGCTGGTTTAGGATTTGGGTTGTACTAGTGGAATAGTTCCAGATTCTTAACAACTGTAATGCCAGAGTGCATTAATAACCAACGGAAATTTTTCCACGGTGGTATAAACGACTGAACCATGGGCCTATGTTTGAACAGAAACAGACTGGTACTAACTTTAAATAATTTAAAAACAGTTTTAAAATGTAATGATTCTTTTTAAAGTATATCCTGACGGATAAGATTCTACCGCCAAGTTGATGGTCAAGGGGGAACAGAATACCACCGTAAAACCCTTAATGGAATACTTCTGGCTGAGTGAAGGGGTAAGATTAAAGTTTTGCTCAGATGAAACTCTCTTTTTGCTCAAATGAAACCCGTCTGTAAAATAGGTACCTGGCTACAGGTAGTGAAAGATATTGTCAGAATGCTAGTGATCAGCGCCAGTAAATGGCAGCGGCATGTATGCTCCCCTGAGAGCTGAGAAAGTCCTAGAGCAATCAGGCCTGCTGGGGTAATAATAGTGTGAAGTCGCCTGAGCGGGCATTAGTCTGGATACAAGACATATAAATCGCATTATTATTATTATTATTATCATCATGATTTTATCTTTAACATATGTACCGTCAATGGAAGGTCCATAGGGTTCAAAAAACTCTAGAAGTTTGAGTGATGCCACCTCTGATGTTGTAGTGTAGGCTGCCTTGACGATGTCATCAGCAGATTTCTTTCGGAGACACTGCAAATCTGGTTGTTAAAATTTTCATCGACTCGTTAGAAAGAATAAAATATTTGTATAGGGGGTTTCAAACAATAAGAACAACAACATCAACATCAACAACAACATCAACAACAACAACAACAACAACAACAACAACAACAACAATAATAACAACGATAACGTAAAAACAGTGGCGGGTTTTTTTAGTAACAATCTCCATAAAACTTAAAACAAATTTTCTAACGATTTAACTGTGTGAAATTCGTTCAAAATAAATTGGCTGGTATAATAACTTTTAACATTTTGTTAAAAATCTGACCAGGTAAAAAATATCTTAAAAAAGGTATGGAAATGATAACTTTTAGAGAAAAGTCATGATCAAGAAAGTGGATGCTTCACACGATTTTAAGAAATCGCAAAACAATGTTTACGATTTTCCTGTTTTGTTACTGACTAATTAACTTAAAATGTATTTATATATATATATATATATATATATATATATATATATATATATATATATATATATATATAGCAACAAGCACAAATATACTGTTTACATACAGATACACACATACACACACACACAACATACCCACAGATGTGCACACAGGAGGCAGGTTGGTAAACATCGGTTACCTTATTTAGTCCGGGACACATACGTCTGGACCCACAAATTGGAAGATTCTACGATTTTTTTTTCTTAGGAGTGAAGAACAACATTGTGTGGCCTGCAACACAAAGGTTTACCAAAATCGGAAGGGTGGAAAGAGGTCAAAATTGACCATTTAGATCACCAATTTATTTTCAAATAAAATGGCCTGCAAATGTTTCCATACTTACGGAAGCAGCGGTGCTAGCAAGGGGACACAACCCAAAATAGATCCCCGCGGCGCGGATTTCATAAACTAAACAAAAAATAAAATGGAAGTCGACGCTGGACTTCGGTCTACTGATGAGGAGGTAAACTTCCCTGAAAGATCGTTCCAGATCGACTATAATGACTAATACCTCACAACCAATGAAGATAACGGGAAGTAGACCTATTGCACTGCTGTTACCTAGGCTAATTGCCTTTGCGTGCAGGCCTTGAAGCGACGGGAAAATTGTTATAGAGTTTGGCCGCCACATATGTGTGCAAAGGTCAAATTAAAGTTTGTTTTTTAAGCGCACATTCAAACAAGGCCTTAATTAAACTGGGCTTTAACGTGTGTGAGGCCTTAACGGAAGCCTGATAACGCGCTTTGACTTGAAACATTTGGTGCGAATGCCCTCGTTTCGTATAGACTTTTAGGCCAGCTGTTTTCCAGACAAGTATGGTGCACCGTCTTGTCACAAAACCACGGGATCATGTTCTCCCGGGTTCAATATACTATAGAATATAATGGTCTTCTTTCAGCTTTCAATTGCGTTGAAATGTTTTCGAAGTTTCAAAATAAATAATATAACAAATGCCTCAGAGCTGTCTTGACCGCCCTGAGTTTCACAATAAATAATACATATCACGTCTTTTATATTTTTTGCAGATCTGCATTATTTGTCGGCAAGAATTCAGTAATCTCAATCCAGCAGTAACACTTACAGACAAAGGTTGCAACAGCATAAATACCGTCAGCAAGACATTAGGTGATGACATACTGGCAACAACAGGCAAGAGCGTACATAGAAAATGCCGACAGAACTTCACGAACAAAAAAACTCTCAGCTATAAACTGAAGAAGATGAGGAATTCGCTATGTAATACTCCAGACTGAAATTCTCGGTAGTTCACTGCTATTCCCAAACTCCTGGTGTGATATCAAATTGTCATCCAGTACGTTTCTGCAAAAACAATTCAAATCATATTTGTTGTTCATGTTTGACTGTCGCTAACTTTAGTGACACAGTGAGGCTGACTTGGCCGACCTTCATTTACTCAAGAATTGAATGACGCCTACTGTGTTTCAACATGCTGCGACGAAGAGTTTTGTGTCTGCTGACTAAATAGGATGGAATGTCTAGATATTTAAGCTGCATCTTGCACCGTAATGTGGGAGCAGTGATAGCATTTGTGCACTGGTCTGTCTCTTGTTTTAACCATGAACACTAAAAAGTATGGGTTAATGTAGAAGCCTGGTGCCATGAGATATTGGCATCTTTTAACTCACAGAGGTCACTCACAACAGATTATCTTTCACTTCTATATGTAATGCATTTATTTAACAGCTCAGTCAATCCATGATAATGATTGTATGTCTTTCCTGTCCTATTAAGGACTACAGATAATAATATATGTAACCGTCATTAGATTGCTACGGTGTTCTTCCTTTCTATGAGTCGAAATACTGACATCAACTTTGTATTGATTACTGTTCTATCCAAGAGAGAAAAAAAGAGAGATAGGAAAGCAAGTTGCTGGCACTCTTCACTCTCTAAATATATCGTTAAAAAAACTAATTTCAATGACTCCTGTGGTCAGACTGTATGCAAGCTTTGATGACAGGAGGCATCCTGGTGTGTCTGGTGCCATATTTTTGCCCATGATAGTCTAGATTTCAGTTCATCTGATAAGTAATATGTCCGCCATCTATTCCATCTATCCCACTTTACAGCTATGCCTAGTCCCAGTGCCTCAATGGACATGTGCTGGAACTTGCCAAAGATACAATTATTGATGGTCTGGATGCATTATTTATTGTCACACAGAAACCACAGTGTGAATTGACGTGTGAGTTTTGTTAAAAATGTTTTATATAATAATGACCATTCTCCATTCTTTAATTGTAGGCGGGTAGTTGCAGCTGTCATAATCTTTGTTTAAGCAGTAATTTGTAATTTTTCTTAGACGAATGGTGTTGTGGGAATCACATCATATACGTTGATTGCTTAAACTGTTGTTCATTGTCTTTTCCGTGTAATACAGGGGAAATGACATTTAAATTGTGTATCCTTCCCCATTTCACTGTTTGGCACTTGAGGAGAAAAGGCTAATTCAGTCATATCTGAATGCAATATTTTAACAGAAACACGCTTCTGTTGCTTTCAATTTCATAAGTCTTCTTTTGAGCTAAATGTGTTAATTGATGGTCACTGACCCCTGGCGACCACTGTCCACTAGACAGTCCAGTTCGACTATATTGATCAGGGCGACTTCTTGCGCCATTGTTTGGAAGATAATTCATTATCATATTACATGAAAACCTGCTTGTTACTGTGGAGTTTGCGGGCCTGATAATTTTACATTTCTGGGCTCCAAACGAAAAAAGGAAAATAGAGATCCATCTTATGTTGACCAATGTCCACTTAACAGTTGCAGACCCGACGCTCTTGTGTCAAACACTGCTATGTAGCCCTACACGTCATGCATCGATATTGTTAAAAAAAAATTGGCAATTTGGAACGTTATGCGTTCTGATATGGAACTTTTTAATTGCATTTTAAACATTCAGTCGTAAAACTGAGAAAAACGGCCCTAAATTTCGTTTTTTGCTCTATTTCTCTTTTAAATTCTCGGCAACAAAATCAGATTTATCGTATTAAAATTGAATAATTTGAAACATACTTATTTCATGTTATTTCTAATTTTATTTCCTTTGTTTTGAGCAATTAAGTGGAAATAGGTGGGTTCTGACCCTAACTGACCACTGTCCACTAAAAAAGTTAGTTCCACCCTTCCGAGAGTGGTAAACTTTTGTGTCCAGTTACGAGAGATATTGCTCTGTCAGAAAATGCAAAAAAACTTTAGAATCCTTCAATTTGTGGGTGGCGCCCCAATTCATTTCATCTGTCCCGGACTATATTGGTCAATTTCATCATAGGACCCTAACTTTTGGTGGTTTTTTTTTTTGTGACGTGTGTGTTGATTTCGATAAGGTTGCGTCCCATGATATTTAGAAGTAAGAACAAGGCGCGTGACTTGGTAGTACAAGGATTAAGGCAGATGTAAGACATCAAAATACAGATGCACATTCTGCCCAGTTTTGCTGTCAAAGCAAGTCAGTCAGTCAGTCAGTCAGTCAGTCAGTCAGTCAGTCAGTAAGTCAGTAAGTAAGTCAGTCAGTGAGTCAGTCAGTCGGTCAGTCGGTCGGTCGGTCGGTCAGTCAGTCAGTCAGTCAGTCAGTCAGTCAGTCAGTCAGTCAGTCAGTCAGTCAGTCGAATAATCATTACATATTTCACACTTAAGGGTCGTAAAGGAGAAGAACTAAGTCGCAATCTTTTAGGATGCTCAAGAGGGATCCATAATCGGACAACAACAGGAATAGTGGGCAAACTCTTGGTTGGTATGGAGCTGTTTGGAATGCAGGAATGCTGTTTTCATCAACAACTCAACACGTCATTGAAACAGCTGGCAGTGATGTTTTCATCAATAACTCAACAAGTCATTGAGACAAACTTCAGACAGTCGGGTTTAGTCAGTTGGCGTGTTTATCACTGAAACTTGGCACGAATCCATTTCAGGCAAAACTCAAAATTTGTCCAAAATGAAAATAAAAACGAAAATACGACTTTATTTACCCCGTAGGGAAACAGTTTTACAATGTCATACAATGTTATACAACTAATTCACAATACAGACACATATATCACAATATACATCATACATGTAAATATATGATAAATGAAATACATAACAAGGCCATTGCTCTAAAGCCAGGTACTCATTTACACGTGGGTCGAGTGAGGTTTAAGTTCAATTTTATTATAGACCTTCAGCCAATTCGGATAAATACAATATTATGTGTTAACATCAAGATAATTCAACATCCACACACGTAAACGCACACACATACATAAAAGCATGCACGCTAATTCACATACAGACACACACACCCACACACACAAACGCCATACTCACTCACACACCCACACCCACGCACACACTCACACACACAAAAACCCTTCGAAACCCTTTCCCCTATCTGTTCCGCACTCTGAGGTGATCGCTAACAGTCTCTCTCTCTCTCTCTCTATCTCTCTCTCTCTCTCTCTCTCTCTCTCTCTCTCTCTCTCGTGAAAAGCAAGCACACACCAGAAGATGTTTATAAGACCAAGCTCTGATACCTTTGAAGCATTTTAAAACATAGTAGTGAAAATTTCGAAACTTCCTCTGATTTCATGAATTTAATGAAAGAAATGAATTTGTGCATACTTGGTTTGATGCATACTCTCTTTGGAAGGAGATTATTTCTAAAGCTGGCAAATCTTGGACATTCGATAAACACATGGTATTCATCTTCAATTACATTGCATTCATCACACAGTCTATGCTCATATTCTATTTTCGGCATTTGCCATCTACCCCTTTCTATGGGGAGTAAACTGTTTTTCCCAAGGACATTACAAAGTAAACCGCCCAGCTCGCGAGTCAAACACATAAACCTTAGACTTGAAAGTGAAAGTCTTCAGTTTCTGAGCACGACTCACAAACCGCACGGCCACGCTGCCTCCCACGCTGACGTCATACAAGCGTGCACGTACTCACCGCTGATTGGACACCCAGCGGCTTCCGCCAGCAAAGATCCCAGGATAAACGCTTCTTCATATGATTTGTAAGGAAGGGGCAAAGGTACACTCTCAATGATGGCATATCGGAAGAGGGCGGAGCTTTGTGCTGACGTCATGTGTTGAACCACGGACTGCGCTCCAGCACTTTGCCCAAACAAGGTAATCTGAAAGGGGCAGGGATGGGCATTTGCTTCAAAGACTAATAGATTCACATTATTTTTCTCAAAAACTTTTACTTCCGTAAATTGTCTTTCCTGCCTGACCATGTGCGAGGAAATACTGATGGAATGTCGGGATTTTCATCCTCTGTATCCCGCCATTACTCGTGCTTGCATGGCGTCACAAAGCGAGAAAAGCTAGCAGACGATTTGTGCAGTCATATGCGAAAACTGTTTGTCACGCAGCACGAGTAAAGGCGAGGCTCGGGAGTGAAATGACGGCATTCCTACGTTGATTTGTCAGAAGCTTTCAGGCAAAAGGAAAAATATACGCGATTTGAATATTATGCAAAAAAATGAAGTGGACTTCTAAGGCTGTAAAGCAAATAACAAGCCCTATTCCTGTAAGGGAATAACTGCTTTTCTGTGGACAGTTTTCGTTTAGAACCGTTGAGGATCGCACGCGCAGGTACCTCATGCGACCATCAAGGAAGAGAAAACAGATGTGTTGAAAAAGCTGGACGGAGCCGAAGGAAATCCAGTTGTGGTGATAATCATTACATATTACATAAAAGTGATGGAGTAGAAGAACGAAATCGCAGTCTCCCTGGAAGCCCAATCAGAAAACAATGGCAATGAAGCGAGAGAGACTTTGCTGGTGTGGAGCTGTCCAGAAAACAGTGGTGCTGTTTCCATCAAAAAGTCAACAAGACAGCTGATAATTTCAGCCATTCGGATTCCGGACATTGCTTGTGTGGCAGGTTGCGACTTTCTGAGCATGTAGTGTTAATGGATGGATGGATGGATGGATGGATGGATGGATGGATGGATGGATGGATGGATGGATGGATGGATGGATAAAGTGTGGGTATAAGAAGACTTATATGCCTTCGTAAATGCTTGTAGGAGTACGTTAGTGATGAAAAGAGTAACATAGAGGATTGTATGTGAGAAGAAGTGAGAGGATGATGAACACGAAAGACAAGGTGACTTGCATGAGAGACCTTGAATGGTGAGAAAGGAAAGTGACTGGTGCATATATATTAACCATCAATTCTAGCTCATATGTTTCTTTCTTTCTTTCGTTCTTTCTTTCTTTCTTTCTTTCTTTCTCTCTGCTTTATTTTTCCATTTCGTTTTTTCTTTTTCTCTCTTTCCTCGCTTATTTCCCTTCGTCTTTACTTTCTTAGATTTGATGTAAATTTTGTATTGAATTTGTTTTGTTGGCCCAGAACCTGATATCGTGTAAACGCAGGTGAATAAAGAGGAGACTGGTCCCTACCTTGTTCAGGTCACCTCCAAAGAACTTAATGTTCTGTTTGATCCAGCTCATAGCCATGACCTGGTCATATAAGCCATAGTTTCCGGTGGCGTCGTCCTTGCCTTTGCCCGTCACCAAAAACCCCAGGGCACCTGCAAAATAAGGTGCAGGAGAATACTGTTAAAACGAAATCCACGGGACCAAAGGCTTATGTTCGACTTAAGAGGAGTTTAGGTTTAGACAGAAAAACCTAAAGTGATGAAAATAAGTAGGCTTTGTTTCCTTTCCTTTTATCGGTTCTTTCGATTTAACCATATTCGTTGTGACTGTTGTCTACTGCATTAGGATTTAAAGGATATTTGGGGGTTAAAAGCACATTTGAATTTAAAATGACATATGGGCTAAGACATGCATTTGGAAGAAAACAATATGTTTGGAATGAAATGGAACATTAAAAGTAGGCAGTCATTGTCTCTTCTCACTTTTCAAGACTGAACATCTCTGTAGCTTGTCGCAGCCACACATTCTAGAGGTTACGGACTCCTAACTGGATGATAATTGGGTTTGATTAAATGCCCTAGGAAAGCAGTTATATTTATAGAGAATGGCCTTAGATTTGTGAACCTGCCTGCAAACTAATTTGCATGCGTTCCTGATTTTGTAAACTAAACCTGAAGCTTGGGTCATTTACTTCGATTTTTTAGCGTGGCCTTCTATGTAGAGCACTTGTCGTTAAGGAAATTAGTCAGTTTGTTTACGCCTTTGTATGTATCTGTTCGTAGCTCTAAAATGAAATGGAAGACCTATATTTTATACATCATTATTTAATAAGCCCACTGAATTCTGCAAAATATTAGAGACGATTTAAAGATTGTGGAATTTATTGTAAGTGACAGTAGAGAAAACAATTTATTGGCTCAAAGAAAGAAATCGGATTAGGCTTCTGTAACCTAGAATTCAATCGATGTTCAATGTAAGATTGCTATAGTATTGTACGTTTTGATGTATAAGAGCATACTCCATATGAGTGAAGTTTTAAAAAAACACACACACTTGTATGCAACGATTTTGTAAGCACGAATAGACAAAATTCCTCATCAAATGTTTGGGATCTTTAGGTTTTGAGCTCAGTTTTGAATCTTGAAAACATTATTAGAATCAGACTTAATTTCTTATAAAAATGATACAATATAGTAGTTTCGGAATACGAACCCGCACCTGAACACCCCGTTTCGGTTACGACCCCGCCCTACCCTGATATCAGTTTTTACTGTCTTTGTAAAATAACCGTTTGTAACATCTAGGTTACATCACCACTTTTTATCTAAGATCCAGGTCTCACTAGCCTCGGTGCATTTTTCTTTTCCGACAGGACTTCTTATTTCCCCTAGCAGAATATTGATATAATCGCGATTATCCCCGTTAGATGTTGCTTAAGTAAATGTGCCATACTGTAACATGGCACAGGTAGGTAAGTAACACTGAAAAAACAAGAGCGACATGCTCTTTATAATCAAAGACCACATACTAGGTTACAGGCCTGTAATTGTACTCTCACTATTGGGTCGTACTACTTAGAGGTTATATTTCATCTTTCCTTTTCCCTCTTTTGGCATGCCCTGCTTCCAGTAAGGGGCTCCAGGGGGCAAATTTTGATATCATGGGAAACTGTGTTTATTTTACTTTATTTTGCCAGGCACTATTTAGCCCTGGGCTGGAACAGCCAGGTCAAGGGTGTGATCAGGCGGAAGAGGGGAGGGGGGGAGGGGGGTGGTTGAAGTTGAACAGTGAAAAAGGTAGGCTCTGTTTACAAATAGCAACCAAGCTCAAACTTTTAATGGGCTTGCTAGGGTTGGGTCAGCCTTAAAATTTGGGCCACATAATGAGCTAAAACTATGGGTTTAGAGGGCACCTCAAAATGTTAATATAGCCCATAGAGGACAAAAGGGTCCAATCCCATTACAGGTCTGTAACCTTACTATCGATGCATTTTTAATTTCTAGACTTATCTCCCCTCCCTACTCTGGCATTTTGGCTAAGATCCCGCTCCCCTTAAAGGAAGACTGCACCGCCCTACAGACCTTATTAAATCATACGATACCATATTATTCCAATAAAACAGTCTTTCAAGTGTCTGTCATAATGATATAACGCCTATGCTGGCCCCAGACAACCCACAGGGTTACATTATCCAAAATCCGAATTATTACAATCACTGCGCGCGTGGCGGCCATAAGCTTACGTCAAATACGTTCTTGCCACATGACCAAGCTATCTAGCCAGTGCTCTGTGAACAGTAGATATGCCACACAAAATCATGCTGAGGCAATAAAAATGCAGAATACTTTTTCTGGCTTACACTATCAAACCTTACGTTTAAATTTGTTATACCAGAACCTTAATTAAATGCAGAATAATATATTGTCAGGTATCGGTGTCTGTAACTGCTGGAACGTAAGTGACGTCAGCGTTTGCCACAGGCTTCTGCTGATCGGGGAAGGGGAATAATTCTGAACACAAGGGCCAAACCCGGTAACTCTAGATCTCCTAATTGCGTCATATTACATACGCGCATGATAACAAACAATAACAATAACAATAACAATAACAACAGAACGATGCCCTTTCTTCGCAAAATTGACTCGGTGGGCACCATATAAGTTTTAGAGAGAAAAAGTATGAAAAAACGGAAAATTATTTTTGATGTGCGCGTCCTACTTTAAGATTTCGCTTTTCTTGTCTCCCGGATACCGGGATGTCAGACAAAGATACTACAGTTAAAATTTGATAATTTATGCAATACAATCTCATGTCAACAACAACAACAACAACAACAACAACAACAACAACAACAACAACAACAACAACAATAACAACAACAACAACATAGCAGCAAAAACCACCACCACCACCACAACTACCACCACCACCAATAACAACAAAAACAACAACAGCATAATATAAAATCAAATCAGAAATACAGAGCAAAGACAGAAAGGAAGATCTACTGACCAAGTCTGTAATTAATGTTGACCAGTATCACATTGCCCTTTTGGACGAAGACCTCGCCGTCATATAGTGGACTCGTCCCGCTCATATCGAAGAAGTTTCCACCGTGGATGAATACCATGACTGTCAGGTTGGAGAACTCCGTAGTTTTAGAAGGTGTGAAGATGCTCAGATACAAGCAGTCCTCTGAGAACTGGGAGGTCATATTTTTTTTTTCTGAATACGAATTATCTCGTCATGCAGATCATGTAGATCTAATGTGACAAGACTGCCTTAGAATTTTACTGTAAGAGTAAAATTCAAAGGCAGTATTGTCACATTAGATCTACATGCATGACTGCCTTGTTTGGGTCACGTGATGTGATGTCATTCAAACGTCACAATCGTTACGTCATATTTTGGACAGAGGCGTAACTTCAAACAACAGGAGGCTTTAACGGATGTACACACAATGGGGAGTGCTGAATGAACTTAGAACGGGCACCAGACTGCAAATGACTACCGAATACGGCAATATTCTTTTAGCTTTATAAAGAGAGAGTTATGCTGCAAAACACGTTATGTAGTTACACCGCTGCCAACATGACACGAAAAGTAGACAAACAGAAGGGTAAACGGAGACATTTCACCTAGACGAGCAGGCAGTTAAAAAGTCAGGCAGACTAGCAGAGAAACCGAGACAAGACGACGGGAAGGCGAGGATTGGAATAGATAGATTAAAAAACAGTTGGACAAACGGAGACATTCACAAAGACAAACAGGCAGTCAAAAAAGTAGGCAGACTGATAGAGAAACCGAAGCACAGACAGACAAGAAGACGAGGATTGCAGCTCGACAGCGAAACATTGTGGGTAGGTAGACAGTTGTCTTTAAAACTTGCAGCCTAATTTATAGTATCTACATTCCTTGATTTGTTCATGCCAGTTACGATACGAGCTGGTACACAATGTGTCCTGGATATTACTTAACACTAACAGTAAAGCAGAAAGACAGACAAACCGAGACTCTCAGCAGACCTGCAGATAGACACATTGATAAGTAGCTTGAGGATCACAGAAGAAGAAGGCAGGCAGACAAAACAGCCTGCGGACAGGCTGACAGACTGACAAATCCGGAGATAGACATTTAGACAGACATAAATACAAACAAGTATTTACGTTCTTCGGGCAGATGCTGGCCGGGGTAAGGTCAGCGCAATGAGTCTGTGGACAACTTG
>JAWQUT010000189.1:742152-745599 GCA_033807755.1 Ellobium chinense
AAATTTCGAAGCCGGGCCTTTGAATTTAAATTTTACGAGATTTCACTAATATAAGAAGTCAAAATACCTCACACAGACAGTCTTTCATTCTTCAGGTATGAAGATGTCAATGTTTTGTTTTTTTTTACACCTTTCATGAACTTATGCAGGGTTCCCATACCAAAATACTTTTCACACATATTTTTAACTCTTCCTCCAAAATTTGACACAAAGAAAAATGCCTCTAACCCAAGTAGATTTTGAGAACTTTGGCAGTGAATCAGGCTACCTAATATTTTAGGTCTCTTCTCACAGTCAACATGCTAACCTTACCCGCCTAGCAACAACCACAAAGTTGCTAAACCCTACCTAGTTTGAGTTCACAGATGCATTTGCCCCTATCTAAGTCTCTGAAATTGAAATCCAACCCTTTTCCCCTCTCCATAGCCAATTTTCTGATTTTATAGGGACTATTTAAAATTGCATACCAAAATGCCAGGTACTATTGGCATATTCATACTTTCATCAAAATTACGACCCACAGAAACACAAAGACTAAAATAGATTTTGAGCTTTCTGAAGACTGAAAAGTTTTCCTAAAATTTAAGGCCTTTCGGTCTTCATTTAGTAACCCACAGTGATTTTGCATTCCTAGCACCCTAGCAACAACCAGAAATTTTATAAATCAGTGGTAAAACCACTGTAATCTAAATCTAGATTCATATTCCAGCCATTCAGGGAGTGTTTTTAATAAAATGAAGACCCTATTTCCTCTCCCTATTGCCAGTTTATGGCTTTCTGGAAACTATCTAAAATCGCTTGCCGTTTTTGCAAGATCTATTTGGCATCTTCATACTGCATACCTGAGAAGCAGACCGGTCTAATCCACAAAATTGTTTAAAATTTATATTTTTTGCAAGCGGGCTGTGGGGGGAAGGGGAGGGGGGAAGACATCGTCCATAGATATTTTTACAATGGAAACTCTACGACAAATGGATTCCCGAGAAGCAGACTGGTCTAAACAACAATTTTTGAACATTCTGAAGGGCACCAAACTTTAAATAAATGCCATATTTTCAAAGGTGAATCTGTGTGGGTTAGATCGTTCTGCATCTTAGGTATCTTAGATAAATTTGCAACGTTTGTTAGAGTGTGCAGAAAGGTGAAACAATTGTTTACGAGGGCGAATGACACTAGTGCGCATTTCAGGTGGGTGATCAACATCCGGGTTTCCATCGACCAGTGGGTCCTGTGGGTTGTATACAATGTGTTTACTTTATTCATAAAACCGCTTAAAACTCTGAAGGGCTTGCACTTTTTGGAACGCAAAATAACAACAACAAATAAAAAATGCGAAAAAGTGGAAACTGTTGTTCGTTGGTTTTTTTTCAAGCGATCATCAGAATATTTGTCATTTCGTATAGTTTTAGGACGAATAAAAAATGAAAATACGACTTTTAATAGACCTTGCAGGGAAATTGATTAAAAATGTCTTACATCTCATTCAGAATACATATACGTAGAATATCACACATCATGCATAAAAAGAGATAATATTACAAGTGAAATACATAACAAAGTCATTGATATTATTATTGGGACCTTTGGAAGTTTCCGAATAAGGCAACCCGCCCACAGCATTACAGATACCGCCGACCAACCAAACAACCAAACAATCATCCACTATCATACCTAACCAATCAGCCAGCCAGTCAGCTAGCCAGCCAGCCAATTAACCAACCAACTAACTAACCATTCATCCAGCCAGTCAGCCACCCAACCAACCAACCAACCAGTCAACCAACCAACCAACCAACCAACCAACCAGCCAGTCAGTCAGCCAACCAATCAATCAACAAACCAACCAACCAACCAACCAACCAACCAATCAATCAACCAACCAACCAACCAACCAACCAACCAACCAACCAACCAACCAACCAACCAACCAACCAAGTACATGTACACAATCCAGGAACAAAAATAACAGCTACATGTCTAGGTCCTTTTCACATTTTCTTAAAACTACCCGCCTGTATTCAAACATAATGACCGAAACAAAATGAAACGAAGTCTATAATACTGCCTTATTGTATGACTTTAGTCACCAGCACGTCACACTGTATAATATATACGAGTATCTGTAAAGAAAGTGGACCTTTCCATAACCATAACAATAACTCGTTTAGTCATTCCGGCGGCCTGGACTTCTCAAGAGTGTTGGATTCAAAACCAACACTCCTTCCCACTTTTCTCTCCCCCCCCCCCCCCCCCCCCCCCCCNCCTATCTACCTCCACTCGAACCTCCCAAAGACTCAAACCAGGCCCGGTTTTTCTAGCCTATCTTTTATGGCCATAACTTCGTGCGACCTTTATTCGTCTACGCCTAACTGAGGGACATAAAATAATATATATGGGCTGGCGTCTTGCGACATGCCTTTCTTTTCTCCTCTGCAATCTGCCCCAACTTCCTTCTTCATTCTTTCGTTCCTTCATTCCCTTCAAGTTTATCTACTCCCTCCTGTTCTTACTTTTTATCTGTTAACTTCAAATTCACCTTCGTTCCCTTGCTCGAGAGAACTATTTTGATTCAATAGATCAGCTGTTCATATACCTGCAGTGATGAATCTATAATGTGGACCGAATGGATTATGACCCAGGGCTCCTGCTGGCTTCTCGGAGGGGGAGGGGGCTGCCGGGGGGTGGAAAATGTTTATGGAGAGAAGGAGACACAGAGAGAGAGAGAGAGAGAGAGAGAGAGAGAGAGAGAGAGAGAGAGAGAGAGAGAGAGAGAGAGAGAGAAACAAAATGAGGTGAGACTATCGGTTTCTTTTAAAATTTTTAGGAACCCTTTAGCGCTTTACCTGTTGCCGCAAAAAATTATGCTGGTCCCCATAATTATTCGTATGAATGGAACAAAGAAATACTCTCTCTCTCTTTCTCTCTCTGTCTCTCTCTCTCTGTCTCTCTCTCTTCTTTTTCTTCTTTTTCTTTTCTTCTTCTTCTCTCTCTCTCTCCGTTTTTCTCTCTTTTCCACTCTTTCCATTTTCTCATTACAAATGGCTCATTCTTTCCTTCTGTACCTGTAGGTGTTGTCTTGATATGTAAAACTGTAAAAAGAGGGGGGGGGGGGNGGGGGGGGGTGAAACTTCATCGAGCCTGGCGCCCCAATGAATCTTAAATCCGCCCCTGAGTATCTCTTAGTGTCTCCCAGAAAAATACCAAAAGAACGCAATATATTTTTAAAAAAAAGATCAGAATCTCGAGATGGCAGAGCCATATATATTCGTAGATTAGTTCTGAAATGACAATAGAGTGTCAACATGTCCAGTTGGATTTGGCTGTGTGGAGAAAGTACATCCGACACTAAGATGATTAGTCTATTGGGAGTAGCCCACCAAAACAGAAAGGGAGGATGTTGTTGTTGTTTTGTTGCTTTGTTGTTGTTGTTGTTGTTTTTTTTTTTTT
>JAWQUT010000189.1:745641-757714 GCA_033807755.1 Ellobium chinense
ACACTCAGTTAACACCCGTATCTACCTCATTTAGCAGATTGACATACAATATTTTATCCTTTGCATAATCTGGAGACTGAAAAGTTGTGAGCTCGGCTCTCAGGTCAAGCAGCTTACATTGTTGTGGCCTCATGAAAGATATTATATAATTCCCTTTCTTCTCATTCAGGTTACTGGCACCTATTGTTTTGCCTTCTTTCGGTCCTAGTTACAAAATGTGTTTTTCCATAAATACCACTGTGCTTTCTGTTTAGGCTATTTCTCTCATGGAGGTTAAAGTACTTCTTTTGTTCGATCTTTTAAGGGAAAGAAAACAGGGGGAGTGGGGATCAACGCTCACATTTGTTCATAAATCTCTTTCAGAAATANAATAAATCTTTTTCAGAAATAGTCACCTGAAATTCTGAGCTGGTCCTCAATTTTTTTTCATTAGGCTGGGTTTGATCGCGTCCACAAAGGTCTAACACACTTTATTTTCATATCTAGAAGGCTCAAATGTGTTATTTCATAAATACCATTGTGCTTTCGCGCGCATTAGGCTATTTCTCTCATGGAGGTTAAAGTACTTCTTTTGCTCGATCTTTTAAGGGAAAGAAAACAGGGGGAGTGGGGATCAACGCTCACATTTGTTCATAAATCTCTTTCAGAAATAGTCGCCTGCAATATTCTGAGCTGCTCCTTAATTTTTCACTAGGCTGGTTTTGATCGCGTGCCAATACAAAGACCTAACACACTTTACTTTTATATCTAGAAAGCTCAAATTGTACCCGAAACTTTAAAATTGGATGTTTAATTGAAAGCATAGGTCATTTTCCATATTTCTACACCCTGACACTGGCTGGTCAGGCCCCAAAATGTTTTTTTTTAAATTTTTTTATGTAAGAGGATTAATTGGCTTGTACAAAATGAGCGATTTGGCCTTTGAATAGATGCCTGAAACCTTCAAATCAGAATCTTACTTTAGACGTGGTGGAATGAAGATACTTTATTGCAGGGACACACACACAAAAAAAAAAGACACACAGAAAAAGGTCTGAATTTGACTTGGTTTGTGATCTGACTGTCTATTAAAGTAGTCTATTTATGTTATGTGCACTGTTTTACACGTGGACCAATGTATACTGATTACCAGAAGAGATTAATTTTATTTTTTATTTATTTTGTATATTTACAATTATAATGATTGAGGTAAAAGAAATGAGCTTGATAGATTAGTAAAGAAACTAGACACGGCAAATAAACACAGATCATTTCCTCATCTCTTGCAGGTTTACATAATGTGTGTGCTATTTGTCACGTTTCTGTAAAGAAAGCCATTTTTCAAAAGCTGCTCCTACCTTGCAGCAGTAAGACATTTCGATGTTGTTTATGAAGGAAACACACACACACACACACACACACACACACACACACACACACACACACACACCACACACACACACACACACACACACACACATATATACACACACATACACACACTACGGTCAAGTGGTGACTGCCGCAGCGCCTACCTGCCAGAGGGTCATATCCATGTCGCATAATAATTATTGCGAAGGTGGAATTGTGCCGATAGACTACCTGGCTTGGAATATATTTATTAAAAAACAGGGTCGGGTACTAATCGATACTGACTCCTCCTTCGAGTACAAATAGATTGTGACTACTTTTTAGAGATGGGTATGGCAAGGACTTGTAAATTATCGAATAGGTGAACGTTTCTCCTAGTAGACTAATACACCGGACATTTTTTTTTCTGTCGTTTTGTATGTGTCTCATCTTGTTTTTTGTTGTTTTGGTGGTTTGTTTTTTTTTTGTTTGCTGTGCCAGAAATACTTGCAAGTCTCTGTTTTAAAGAAAAGACATTTTTGTGTGGCTGTTTTCTAATTAAGTCGTCCTCCCCTAGAACATAAACAAGTCTGGAAGTCTCTGGCTTAGAAAATCATTTGCTTGCATGCAAAGCTTTGTGAATATTAGTCGTAAGTACGTAATATTGTCGTTCAATATGACTTGCAGCCAGTTCAAATGAGGCTTATGTGACTCTGAGGGTGAAGAGGGCCCTCCGATATCAAAGTTTTGTTTGTTGTGGAAATCAACAGTAAAAATATTTCTATGCACTAATACATCGATTGGTTGGCAAATGGTTGGCATCAGGCCCTAGGGCACAAGCGCAAGTGGTCACTGGATCGGATATACATACGTGTAAATGGTTAATATTTGATGACAAATTTGAGTTTTTGTGAGGCACAAATGACTATTCATATAATATAAAATTGTTCTCTAGTGGCAATTTTCTTGTATTTGGAGCAGCTTGGCAGAATGGTTACAGCATCGGACAAAAGATATGAAGGTCGTTGGCTCGATTCCCAACCACGGTCATGTTGTAAGTGCCATGGGAAAGCATTTCATTCACATTTTCCTCCGTCCACCCGTCTGGTAAATGGTTACCTGGCTATAGGCGTTGGGAGATATTGTCAGAATGCTAGTGATCAGCGCCTACAAATGGCAGCGCTCTGTATGCTCCCGAGGGAGTCCAGAAAGTCCTAGAGTGATCAGGCAAACCGGAGTAATAATAGTGTGAAGTCGCGTGAGCGGACATTAGCCTGGATACGAGATTAATAAAATCTCATTATTTTATCATTATTATTATTATTGTGTATTACATGTTCTTTCACTTTGCGCGAGATGATGACTTGCTACTTCAAACAACTATAAGTAATAACTCGTGTATGAATGAAGTTATGTCAAAAAACTGTCTCCCCTAATGAAAGCACACACACATTACGCGTTCATGCCATATCAATAACATGATTTGGCCCAAAAAACGACTTAAACCTTATTTTAATTAACGATAAAACACATAACATTCGCTGCTAGTTCACTGATGAATTTTAAAGGACCATATTATTTATAGCTATAACTTGGTAGGGAAACTGCAATACGTCCCCTGGTACAGTTATATATCGGCGGCTTTTTGCATAGGACCGGCCACTTTTATATATGACGTATAGTCAGCCTGGCCGGTCCTATGTTAAGACTGCCGATATTTTCCTTTGTATTCCAGTACACAAAGTGTGTACTGTATGCTGTACATATGCTGCTATTTTGCACTGAGGGACAAAAATGGGTATATTCTGATTAAATTTTAATGTTATAAATGTTTAGTTCTTTGATTCTTACATATTTTTTTAATCATAAAAAGATAAGATAGTTGATTTTAATAATAATAACAATAACTTTATCAGTTTATTTATTTCTTTATACATATGAGCAAACGTTACAGATAAAGCATAACAATTACAATTTGACCAGCATAACGTGACACATTTCACGACACTCTTGATTTGCAGTCTTCATTTTGTTGAAGTAAAATACACCATATCGATATAGATACTCAGAAAATAAACGCTATCGCATCGATACCTATATGTGGTATCGGCCCCAACATTATTACCGTTGTGTTATCGTGGTGGTTTCATTTCACTATACAGTGCATGAATCATATTGCAAAATCACTCAGCTATGTTAGTGGCTCTGGTCTATTCAAGAAAAATTCAACCTTAAACACAGGCGTTCAGTTGTGAGAACTCTTACATACAAAGCAATGCCTTATAATCAGCCAGTCAACAAGTTTAACAAGTTTATTGTACATGCCCAGACGTGCTTGACATTATGAGGGCGGTCAACATTGTAGTAGCAACCGGATATTATTACAACTACGCCCTTCTTACAAACAAACAAACAAAAACTCGGGGCGCGGGCCAATGCGTCTCAGGGGCGTAGCGCGGGGGTCGAAACCAGGTGGGCAAACTCAAACTTGCATAGTGCTAGGCGAGTGGTTGTTTTTTTTTTACCTCAACGTCACTCTACATACACATTAAGTAGAGACGCGGTATCATGCATGACACAAAGTAGTATTATATAGCAAAGATTTGCTTTACCATCTAAACCAGGAATGCTGCATAATAACAAGGCAATATCAAGCAATAACAACGGCAACAACAACAACAATGGTACCTGCAACAGTTTTGACCTATTGTTTACTCCTTACAGATAAGAAGGGCGTGTGGGGAAAATAATTAAGAACGGTGTCGAAGAAAAAGGATAATTCTTTCATCAACTTTCTTCCGCAGAAACGAACAATGGACAATTTTTTCTTTTAATTTTGGGTGTCTGGCTTACCTCATAATTGAGAGTTTTATTCGTCGCATGTCGCAAGCAAACAGCCAAGTACCGTATACTAGCAGTTTCATTAAATCCATCTTGCCAACAATAATACAGTTTCAGGGTGTAGATCTAGACTTTAGACCTAAGCTTAGATCTATCTAGTCTAGTCTATGAGCACCGAAACAAGAAAACACACAGGCAGTTGATAATCCACACGACCCAATTCCAAGTCGGTGAATGAAAATAGAGGAAGTCATTCATCTAACTTCTTTCTTTACGGCCTCGTTTCTCTTCCGTAGGCATTTAGAATTTTGCCTACAGTCATGGACATTCTAACACTGCTCGCGGATGTTGCTGAGGCTCAGTCTGGGTTAAAGTGCTCATTTTGTCGCATAATATAGTAGAAGAGGAGCTGCCGGCGAGTTAAACCTATGTAGTCAAATCCAAAATGACTACTTGGCTAGCTAAACCGGGCTGCGCTTGGGGCTCAGTCAGGGTGCAAGTACCATTGTTGTGATAAACATTTCAAGCGATTTGTGCAGCGTTTTTTCTGCTTTTTGGAGCTGTTTGAGGCTTAGTATGTTACAAGGCGGCGAATTAATAATGGGCTATGAGCACTGGCATTTATTTCAATATTTTTTGGTAGTTTGTATTTGTAAACATTTTATGGGGCGTTTTTTTTTTTTTCTAAGCGGTAGTCAATGACTATTTGACTACCATTACGCTACGCCCCTGGTGCGTCTGCCTCTGTTTTCGGGATATTCACCTGGAACGTTACAGCTTACCTATGGGAGGCTCCCAAAATGAAGGTCGCTTCTTCGCGCCGGACAATAACACTGGAAATGACACGGATGTACGACAGGCTATTAAGTATTAATAGATGACCTAGGAATGTGCATCCGTTTCACGATAGAGTAAATTCTCAGATCCGAATGGTTAGATCAGGTCAATGGGGAAGAACATTGGCTGCTTTGATTGGTTCAGTTTTAGGGATCTCCGTGATTTCACAGGCTCTGATTGGCTGATATTCATTGAAAGCGGAAATCAAAGAAGTCGATATGTCAATACATGCTTTCGTGTGATCAGCGTATTTTTTAAAAAATTTATTGCTTCGGTGGTCATAACTGAGACTGTATCCGGGATTGGCGGATGTGATATTTGCTATAAAATGGGGCAATGTTGTGCAGCAAGTCCATCACAACTGCAAGTCTCCGAGACAAGATTGTTCATCTCCAAGACTTCTTTGCTCGACTATTTGACGTCATTCTCTGGTATGTATTTTATAACCACACAGGTTTCGTACTGGGTTTGCTCATTCAGTGTTAGCAAACGCAGTGACACCCTAAAACCGTATAACTCACAACCATTTTTTTTTTGCATAAGCAGTTTTAGAATGAAAGGAAAGAAAAATAAAGCCTACACAAGCTAAACGGAATAAAGACTATGACAGTCAGTTGATATTGATACGAAAACAGGCATGATGCTATATGAATTGACTAATAAACGGTCATGGCTCTACCACTATAGTAGTGACGATGAGTATTAACCTCTTAGTATTTGTCAGGATTGGGTAAGTTCACCCAAAAAGTCACTTCAGATCAAGTTCAGTTCACAAACAGAAAAAAAGCCCTAAGATCAAGTTTAGCTCAATTCTATGAAAATCGAGATAGTTTTGAGATCGGGTCAGTTCCTTTTGTTTTTAGAAATCGGCATTTTGGGTTTGCCATTTGAGGTAGATGTGAACTGAACTGAAAATTGGCAGAAAAGTAAAATACAGATCAAGCACCTTAAATAGCTACAGTTCAGATTCAGGTCAGTTCATCCAAATTAGCTGTAAAGCTTAGATCAAGTCCAAGTGAACTGAACCTGAGTTCACGAACTGCGTTCATTATTATTTCAGTTCTGCCCAATTCTGGTATTTATCGACATGATGAAAGCTCCACTTTCGGAAACGACAATTCTGAATACATCAGCGCTTCGTTGTTAAAAAATTACGTTTATGCAAAGTGAAATTACGTACATTTTCATTTTGTATCTTTCTGCGTGAATGCCAACCCTGCGACTTTAAACTAGCTTACCATTACAAAGTCTACTGTTAATGCTTGTAAATGGCTTGTAGGTGTAATATTATGAGTGTGATGTTTGAAAATTTGGCAAAACGATTCGGATTAGTTTAATTGTATTGGGTAAATACGACAAAATATCGGAAACCTCAGATTCATAGATGACATGGACGTTATGGCCCTGCTAGCCATCTATCAGATCTTCCTCAAAAAGTATTACGCTCGTCATATTTTAAATCTAAAATTTCTTGGGATGAGAAGCACACTTTGGTGGGTTTTCAAAAAGGTTTAACTCCAAATCATGACGTGAATTCTGTTAAGAATAGTGCAAACAAATTACATGAAACAAAACAAAACAAAAAAACTATTTGTAAACTGCACAAGCAATTTTATGTGGAGTGAAATAAATAATTGTTGCCGTCTTTTAAATAGATTTAATGATTAATCAAATGTTCCTGTCTCAAACAAGAAAGCTAATTCAAAACATCATTCAACAAACTTTTTCTGACAATGTTTCTGCACACACAAACACATCACAAACTTTCAAACAAACATGCATACTTTTGTATCCTACCAACAAAGCGAGGCAATTGGACAAAATTTCTTTGATGTGAATACTGCAAGTGCATATCAAACAAAGCTGCTCCTAACAAAAAAAACCAAAAACAGATTATCATGCAAGGTCGGGGAAAACTACTAGATCGATCAGCTTGAAAGTTTGAGATGTAGCCGGGTGGAAAGGCATATAGTATTCTCTTATCATAATTAAGGAGGAGGAATGTGAGCCCTGTCTGATAATTTTTGGAAGCTGTTACATATTATCTAGGGAAGTGTGTCATTCGGGAATTTAGCAAGTTGGATCAATTTTGAAAAAAAGGCCCGAAAAATCCTAACACTGGAGAATTTCCTGGCCCTACCGGGAATCGAACCAGGGTCTCACAGATTCCAAGTCTGAACGTGTTACCACTACACCACATGGACGCTAACTTCACAGCAGTTTAACCATACCTACTGCCTGAATCGTGCCCCTACTTCCACGTGCGAGCCTACCGTTTACCTGTGACCCTAACACATTTCCCGACTGCTCACATAAAGGACTGTATTGTGGAAGCCGCTGTCTTTGGCTAGATCTATCTGAAAATGTAAAACCATGAGTGGCTCTCCAGATATTCAAAAATTTGCATATTGTTTTGTTTAAAAAATGTTTAGTCATGACAGAGTTTAATATCACTAGTTTAAACCCTGCTATATTGAATTATGCACTTTATCTTCTTTTTTTTATCCTAATTTTGATCAACCTTTCATCTCAAACCACCTTGTTCAAAAGCCATCAAAGAAATGTAATAAATATAATTATAGTGGGAATGGTGTTTTTATTTAATATTTCTCTGTGGTAATCTAATATTACTGAGAGTCGCTGAATAGAAACTAGCTGATAGAACTTTCAGATCAGCCTTTGCTAGAATAGTGTTTGGGTGTAATGAAAAGATGTAGCGTAGCACGACAACAGACCTGTAAACAAAATGAGGCATCCTAGTGCGAGTAACAGTCGCTGTTGTTGACGATTAAAGGGACAGGAGTAGTTATTTGCTTCACAGTCTAATACGTCCATTTTATCTTTCATAAACTTAAACCTCTTATATTTTTCCATTGGCCAGAACATTTCTGAGATAACATTGCTGGAATTACAGGATTTTCATCCTGCGCGCGCCGCCATTACTCGTGCAGCGTGATGTCAGAAAGAGAGATAGGTTAGCAGACGATTGGATCAGATGGTGGTACATACGTCTGCACCAATCTTTTGCTAGCTTTTATCGCTTTATGACGTCACGCAGCACGAGTAATGGCGGCGTACGCAGGGTGAAAGTCACGATCTTCCACTGGTGTTTTCCTAAAAATGGTCAGTTTTTTAACAATTCTTTTATGTTCTTTTTTTTTTATGTCAATCATACACTCATTGAATTGCTTATCTGCTCATTCTGCCGCTCTATTCACCCATTTATTTACCCATCCACTCACTTTACTTTAAAATTCACTTCAAATTACAATAATAATTATACAAGTGCAGTGCTAAAAGTGACACAATGACTGGAATGCAGTAAGTTCACATAGAAACTGAGCCCATCTCCTCCCCCCTTCTCCCCACCTCCACCCCGCAATATAAAATGTAGATAATATACGCTCTTTTGCCTCAACTCAAATGAAGAATATGACCTAATATCGAAAGAAAGACCAAATATCAGAAGTGTGAACTAATATCGAAAGTAGAATTACAGACCTGTTACCTTGACGTTCCCGACCCCCATCTCATACCTCTTCCCCACCTTCNCAATCATACACTCATTGAATTGCTTATCTGCTCATTCTGCCGCTCTATTCACCCATTTATTTGCCCATCCACTCACCCTACTTTAAAATTCACTTCAAATTACAATAATAATTATACAAGTGCAGTGTTAAAAGTGACACAATGATTGGAATGCAGTAAGTTCACACAGAAACTGAGCCCACTTCCTCCCGCCCCCCCTTCCCCCACATACACACACACAAATACACACAATATGCTCCAACGCTTCAACCCATATGAAGAGTAGGACTTAATATCGAACGTGGGACATAATGTCGAAATAGGACCTAATATCGAGAGCATGACCTAATATCAAAAGTGTGAACTAATATCGAAAGTAGAATTACAAGCTTGTAATCCAGACGCTTCCAACACTGACCGCTGGTTCGGCTCATTGCTCTTTTGATTTTGCCGTTCTCCGCCAGATGTTGGTTGCAAATTTTGTCATGGTAAGACTGAGTACCTCTAAAACTCCCAAAGGTTGAACTCTGTAACATGAAACGCTGAAACAAATCTGCTTATCAATACTTAAATTTACAAAGTGGAGAACGAAAGAGGTCAAAATGTGCTTCTCCGTTTGGAGCCCACTTAGCTGTTTTAAGGGAGTTAAACATGTAAAATGACCCATCATTCCATGATTTGTTTTCAACTGATCACCACCTGAGTACCATGACTGGAAAAGTGATGAGACCTCATGTACCTATGTTCAAGCGCAAGTTTTTGGATTGTTATTGGATGGACCTCCGAACCACGTCTGTCCAATGAACAGAGACGAATAAAATAAATAATAATAACAACAACAACAACAACTACAACAGTCAGCACAGAGGGTGATCTATTTTTCTCTCAGACTTTAAAAAAAAATATTTGTTTTAATTAACCCACAGATAACAGTACCAAGCTATGGCATCGACTACACAGCTGTTTGCGAGTGTCCTGGTTGCCTTCCTGGTTGCCACCGTCTCTGCCCAGGAGAAATTAATCCATGATATAGATCCAGTGCAGGTGTTAACGCCCTTTATCAGAACATGCCCCAGTTTTGGTGAGTACCAATAACATTGCATTTCTCTCCTATTATCGAAACACATCCGACATGTTTCTACAGTATAATTTTTTTTTTGTTTTAATTCATCTCTTAAAACACACCTCTTTGTTGAACATTTTGGCCGGTAGGTATCGGTCTGTCCAGTGATAAGTTTGGAGTAGCTATGTTCTCAGTTTTTTGTTGTTTTTTTTTTAACTGGGTATACATATTATTGTTTCCTGTGATTAACTGTTGGCAAGTCTTGTGAATTGGCATTTATAATGCTTAATAAACTCAACCTCAACTTGAACTTGAACTATGTCTTTCTTTCAAGTTAGTTAGTGTATTGATAGGTATGAAGGATGTGTTAAATGTTTTTTTTTTTACCTTCATGTATATGTAAATGTGACAATACCGTACAGTTTTGTAGAGTGCTCAGGGCTCTTTGTGAGGAGTGAGCTCTATGACAATGCTCGTATCGTTATCGTGGATAAGCAGGGGACTGTCAACAGGATGTCACTAAGAGTTACACAAAGCGTTCGTTGTTGTTGTTTTTTTTTGTGTGTGTGTGTGTGTGTGTGTGTGTGTGTGTGTGTGTGTGTGTGTGTGTGTGTGTGTGTGTGTGTGTGTGTGTGTGTGTTTATGTGTGTGTGTGGAGGGAGGGGATGGTGGTGCACTCTTTACTTTAAAAGGGAGGGCAAACAGAGCAACAAAGTGAGTGCCACGTGACACGTGAAGCTCTCCGGAAGTGATGATTCGTAAACTTTGGCGCCATGGGTAGAGCAGTGATCTTTGGTACCTAACATGGAGAGGGCCTCCCTTCACCACTGTACGGCACATGCATGATAGATATAATGTGTAATACAACTACAGTATATCAATTGTGTTTTTGCTGCCCTAACCAATGCAGCTCACCTCTCATTTATCTGTCTACAGCCTATGATGCTTTCTACAATCTGGAGGCGGGTACCACAACTCCAAGCCCATACGTTACTACAGTAGAAGGACTCACTGGCACAGGATGCAGTAGGAAGGGTGAGTAGTGACCACAGACAATCATTCACAAATTCAGTTAGTCAGCCTGGTACTCCGTTGAGCATCAGCCGCAACATATTCGTTGTTACTCACTCACTCACTCACTCACTCACTCACTCACTCACTCACTCACTCACTCACTCGCTTGCTCGCTGGCTCGCTGGCTCGCTGGCTCACTCACTCAGTCACTCACTCACTTGCTCATTCACTCACTCACTCACACTCACTCACTCTTTATTCACTAATTTCCTTGCACCTCATCCTCCCCACCTAATTCATTCATTCATTCATTCATTCATTCATTCATTCATTCATTCATTCATTCATTCATTCATTCATTTATTCACTCATTCATTCATTCATTCATTCATTCAGGGGTACTAAAGATTGCCCTGGCCAGTATTGCAACCCCTAACAGACGTCGTGTACTTGTTGACCTGTTCTTTAAGAATCCCACCGGCTTCACCTTCAATCTGGGTGACTCTAAAACGAACAACGGCTATGGTGAGTTTCACGCCTGTAGTCACAGCATCTGCCTTACTTACCATAATCATCAACAGCAGCAGCAACAACAAGAACAACAACAAGAACAACAACCAAAACAACAACAACAACAATGAACAACGATCATTGTAGGTCTAGATCTATACATATTCTTCTCCTTTGAAAGTGTACTAGGGAAAGTGATGATGGCAACGGTAGTAACAGCAGCACCAGTAAAAACAGTGGTGGCAATTATTATGACATATGTAATAGTGGTACTGGTGGGAACAGTAATGGTGGTGATAGTGGTGATGGTGGCAGTAGTCGTAGTGGTAGTAGAAATAGTAGACAAAAATGCATGCAGTAGTACAGGAGTCATATAGACGTAATAGTAACAGTGGTAAAAAGAGACGTAGTCTAATGGTAGTTGTGAGAGTTGAAATAGTGGTCATTACAGTGGTACATATGATGGTATCAGAAACTGTGATAGCATCAGTAATAGTAATTGCAGTGTTAGTAGTAGTGGTAGTAGTTAGTAGTAGCGTAGTAGTTGCAACAGCAGCAGCAGCAACAGCAGCAAATCTTAGTATTGCAGTAGCTGCAATAATAGAAGCATTTGTAAAAGAAGAAGAAGTAGGCAGACTCATTTGGATCAATAGTTAACATAGTAGAAGAAATGAAAGCACAGTGTACTTACAGTAATGTTCTCATTCAAATCAAATCATAACTAGATATATTTCGATTACTCCACCATAATTATGCTCCCTCACCCTCTCATAGCTTCTCCAGTCGTTCCTTCCCTGTTCATCGTCATCCTCTCTTTCTCTCCATCATGCTTCTCTTATTTATTTATCCCTTGTCTTCCTCGCTCCCCTCCCCTCCCCCGCCCCCCAAAAAGCAAAAAAAAAACAAAAAACCCACATTCTTCTACTCACTTTTCTTATGTCTTCCTCC
>JAWQUT010000189.1:763660-781784 GCA_033807755.1 Ellobium chinense
AGGGGAGGGAGGAAGGAGAGAAAGAATTGGCGACTGCGGTCCAGCTCAAAATCAAAATATCGTGAATTCGATTCCTGTTAAGTTCATGCTGGAAGTATCGATTTTTTTTTGGGGGNTTTTTTTTTGGGGGGGGGGGAGGAATTGTCAGTTATATTGTCATAAGTTGTCATGGGATTGCTTGTCCATAACTCACCCAGTCCAAGGATGTTACTAATAATCCCTCGTTGTTCGTGTATGTTACTATGCGCATGTATATACTGCAAGTTTACGTGCATCTATTTCCGTGCTTGAGTTGTTTTTTGTTGTTGTTGCTCTTTTTTATTGTACTGACATAAGTGAGTGAGTGAGTGAGGAAGGGAGCGAGCAACCGAGGGAGGGAGGGAGGGAGCGAGCGAGGAGTGAATGAGTGAGCGAGCGAGTGAGTGAGTGAGTGAGTGAGTGAGTGAGTGAGTAAGACACAGTAGCTGTCTCTGTAAACGGAACCGATCCTTCGCTCTCACTCGGTTCCAACGGTAAATCAACCGGACACTTTTTTTTTTGGTCCACTCACGGGGACCAAGCGCAACCGGCACCATCAGATAGATCTCGATATGGGCATTACGAATTATTATGTGATAGCAATTACAGAAGAATAGCTTTTGGAAATTATTAAGCAAAAGAGTTGACAATTTTGCATCAATATACACCCAGGCCCATGCGGCGCACCATACTTTGCTTGCTTCTTGATATCCCGGGAAACAAACCCATAAATCTGTGAGTTGTTACGACCGGGCAAACTCCCCATTTAAACGAGGGAATTTGGTAGCACTCAGCACCATCCTCAGGTAATAAAAATCATTACCTTTCAACTTTCCGTGGCCTCTAGTGATGGCGAAGCACCCAGACGAAATTCCGTTAATCGTACCCTTTTTTTTTTATAACCTAAACAGCCATGAAGTAAGATCGCTTATTAATTAATAATATAGCAAACTAGTGTTTTTACTTCGAAGCGTTCTTTGGCTTCTACGTGCAATTTTCATTTGGAACTTTGTATTATTCATTAAAAAAAATAATACACAATATCCATCATTGTATATGTGGTTTGTTTTTTTTTAACCATCTTTTTTTTTTCAACTTCATCATAAATTATAAAACTTCCCCTCATTCTAATCACAGAATATTGCAAAGTTCACCAGATTAACATTATGAAACTCTGCAGTCCGATCTCAGCAAAACTCTTTAAAAAGTATGGCAGTACGTTTTCGTCAGATTCTCATATCTTTATGGCTTTAAATCCTATGATTATATAACAACTACACTTCTCAATATAAAGACTTATTCCAAAACAGAAGAACCGAACTGAGTATATGTTTTATTATAACCGTTATGTGCTATTTATCGATTTAGTTAGTTAATTATTCATTTATTTGTTATTACTTTACTATTTATTTGATTTTCATTCCCGGTGTCTCACATAAACCATAGCGCTCTGTATCCATGTTTGTCTCTGAATACGATAACAATATAAAGCTGCTTTACTGACTGCATCATCATATCAACGTGCCATTAACAAACAGTTGACCAGCCTGTAGAATGGAGCGTCGATGGCAATATTTACCGATATTGCTAAGGCAAAAAAAACCACCTTCTTCTCTTGGAGTGGGCAGCAGCAATTCATAGCCAATCTAAATCCCGAAAAGTAGGCCTATCTGTCACAAGAGTAGTTACAGTATGTTTACACTGAAACGAAATATCGAATGGCTAAAGGAAAAAGCTTCAAGTTCTTCTTGATCACCGTCTTCCTCTTCTGATGCTTCATCAACTCCTTACCTGCGACTCAGTAAATATAAAACAACAACACTTTATATTAGGAGCAAGACACCTAAATGAACCAAAGACCACTTCATAAAAACTATTAAACATGCTATTGGTGAGAACTGATAAATAACACACGCAAAAAAAAAAAAACTACAAGGAAACAATGACAGATGCATCTACCATGAATGAATTAATTTAATAATAAATTGGACAAAACGAACGTCAGTCACTACTACGTATGTCCCAAGGGAGGAGAGATATTGAGGCATATAATCGCTGCTGGTATAGGTTGCAGGAGCCAAATTGTAAAAGCTTCTTTGAGCCGTTTAATAAAAATTTCCTCTCTAACCACAGGAACGTTCTGAGATGGCCAAGACTAGTCTGCAGGTCTGGTGCCACCACTGTGCTCAAATTATATACATGTACTGTTTACGGTGGGGTTTCTTTGGTTAGATTTTTCACAATTTTAAATTACATGAAAAGGGGTTAAAAATTTGGCCTTCTTTTGCAGATCACAGGTCCGCACAAATGAAATCCGCTGAAGCCATTGGGAAACACTGCCGGCAACAATTATTTTTTTACAAATTCAAAACTGAATTTCACCACTTTTGGGGTGTGGTTCATGTTATATGATTATTTCTACACTCTGCTACTATCGACTCGGATAGTCCATTTTTTTTTACCAATTAGGTTCCTGCAACCTATAACATAGTGCCGACTAAGCTTTTTTGTTCAATTTTTCGAAATTTTTTTTTTCGTGTCAACTAGATACTTACGAGCATGTCTACAACCTGTGAAACGCGTTTTTTTTTTTTAATTTGCAGTAGTTTTTGAAATACAAAGGTATAATGAGCAAAAAGGTTACCTGACTGGTATGACATACTGCCGAATGCTGATTGTGCACTAGGCCTATGTGATACCCATGCCTTGTCTCTTGGTTTAGGAGGATGCAGTAGTGCATCAATGCCAATAGAGAGTACTTCGAGAAGTTGTAAAAGTTTCATCTCTCTAGGGCCAATAGAACATGGTTATATAAAAGGTATACCTCGTATCAATGCACAAAATGCTCAGTCAAAATTTGTTGAAAAAATTTCCATTTTCTGTGAAAGGTAGGAGTGGACAGATTATATCGGGGCATGCAGTACTTACCCCAATTTGAAAAAGTGTAAAATTAAACCGTATGCTAAAATTTCAAAGTTAAGATTAGTCGAGGGTTATTTAAGACAGCAAGTTTACTTTATCCATCTCTCCAATACTATCCCTCTTAGCTGGGTTTGGTGTAATATCAACATCTGTTAAAAAAAAGAAAAAAAAAAGTAGTACGATTTTTATCAACTAAAATTCTTATCAGCCATAATGTTTACCAACTGCTATTCATACCAAATACAATTCTTACCAAATGCAATTCTTACCGTCTGCAAAGGTTACCAACTACACGTTTTCTCTAACTACGGTTCTTACCAACTACACTTTTTTACCAACTGCAACGCTCACCAACTACTATTCTTGCCAGCTGCAATTCTTACCGGCTACATTTTTGCTTTCTATTTAAACTTTGCGGTTTGAAATAGCTTCATGGCCCCCTGTGCACATTTCGCAAATATGGAGTGCGGAATGTCCCAGAGTTCTTAAATTAAATGTAGGTCATTTAAAGCCGTCAGACCAGTATATCAATGCTTGATAAAACATTTAAGTGGGTGTTAGCTGTCGTCACGCTCCTCTGTTGAACAGAAAGGAAGGGCGTCTTTTCCTGGTAATAATAGAACACTTCATAAATAAATTTTATTGTCAATGTAAAAATTAATATAGGCCTACCAATGTGCAAATCAACACTCTCCTCTCCCTCTACATCTCAGTTAACGATACTGTTCAGCTTTTTTTTTTTTTTGAGCTCCGTATATTTTTCTCTCTAAGACGCACGCACGCAAGCACGCACAAGCACACACACACACACACACACACACACACACACACACACACACACACACACACACACACACACACACACACACACACACACACACNTCTCTCTCTCTCTCTCTCTCTCTCTCTCTCTCTCTCTGGGTTTCCTATCTGATTTCACCTCTACCTGACTCTGCCTGTCTCTGTCTCTGCCTGTCTCTGTCTCCTCTCTCACCTTCTCGTTTCTCTTACACATGTTTTCTTTGAATCACATACAGAATTTGTGATGTGTATCTGAGACAAAAGAACAGAAGCTGATGATTTTTTCCCACTCCCCTCCCATTTCCCCCTTACTTCTTCCCCAGTCCATCCTTAACATCATACTCTAGTATTACTACCGTCGTTTCTCCAATAATTATTAATTAGTAAGTTCTCTATTTCTTTTCCTTTTTAAAGCTGTCTATTTTCTCAGTGTGTCTGTACCTCCCCATACATTTGGTCCGACCGTCCTCTTCCACAAGATAAATTTATGACAAGAGGGATTACGATGTGTTCCATTTCTCCCCAACCCCTCCCTCCCACCTTTAATCTCATAGATCCACCCTCTTTATAAGGGAATAACTCCTGTTGTCACTGTTATCATAGTATGGAGGCTTTTTAAGGCTCCTGCAATATCAGGATGTGAATGTGCAGATTTAGTTCAAGCTGACATCTCTCAAGGTCGCTCCAGCCAGGGTGAAAAGATCATATCTATTCATAGCCTGACACCTTTAGATCATGTTTACGAACTTGTTATTAACCATGCATATCCAGATCAACGACGGTCAAGCTGACCTGGCTGACTGAACTGAAAGAACTCCTTCATCCGTCGGAGATCAATGGCTGTACGCATAATCCACACGTTAAGAACGCACTGCTTTAACCAAAGTGAACACAGCTAATTGTTTTGGGAGTTTCCAATAGTTTATCGTTTATCGCAATTCGTTAATGAAAGTTAATGATCACAGAATCCTCAAAGTATTCCATGGCAAATAAGAGATTATATTGTTTGGTGTGACGAAAATTTAACAATGGTGCCATGTTGACGTTTTCAATATGCAACGTCTACACAATGGGGCTCTCTCGGAAGACAAAAAAGAAAAAAAAATGGTAGTCAGAGGAGAATGGATGGGAGGGTCGTGGTTTTGAGGAGAAATGTAAAATGTTTTCTCATAGCAAGCTATTATCAACGTCCGTAATGTGTTAACAGTCGTGAATAGAAGAAAGAGTTGAATCACTGGAGAGTGGAGACACTGACTCATCAGCTTCAGATCAGCGTGATAAGTTATCTTCGGAGGTCAAACTGACTCTAGAAATTTCAGCACACTTCCGGGTTGGTGGGATGAAAATAAACCAATCATAATGTTTGCACAATATGACTGTGTAGGGAATGTGTAGATATAGGTAATGAAAAATGTGCGCAGAGGAGAAAGGGGCAAACTGTGGTAAAACGTAGACTCACAGGAAGAGAAGGAAAGGGTAACGATGATCGGAGGTTTGAACTTTACAAATGAAATGATTGTTTTGTACAGAATAGTGACGGCCAGAATTGTTAAAAGTTACTTTTAAAAGTAACTGTTACAATTACTTTACTTTTCTGAAAAATGAGTAATTGTTACAATTATTTTACTTTTCTGAAAGCAAAGTAACTGTTACAATTACTTTACTTTGAAAAGTAACTAGTTACTTTTCAGTTACTTTCAGGTCTCAATTTCTTGGTTATCCAAGAAACGAAACAAGCGTGCAAAAAGTCAACTGGCATTTTTCACACAAGTTATCACGGTTGTCTTTTGAGTGATATCCATAAAGTTATTGAGTTAATATCTACTTTATTTGTGTTGAAGTCTCAAAATAGCAGCCTATGTTCGTTTTGGTATCAATGGCCATTTATTTTAATACTTTTTTTTTTTTAAAGTATGTTTCTTCACAAGGAAATTAATATTTTCTGAAGTGCACCGCCTGTTTTAGAGAGAACTCTTCAAAATTGGTCTATAATCCTGTGTGTGTTAGTACAGTGACTTTCAGTCACACAGTTTGTATTTTATTATTATTCCAGTATCATCTTTATGATCCTTCAGTCGCGTGTTGTTAATAATTCGACCCCAGGAACCGTATATCTCGCTTTACCAAGCGCATTGTGTTAAAGGCTTTTCCCCCTGTATACATTAGTGTGTGTGTTGTTGTTGTTGTTGTTGTTGTTGTTTTTAGTGAAATTGTAAATCTATGAGATTTTAGGTTTGGGATTAGAGAATCAGAAAGGGTAATCAATTGGTCATTTTGTAACTCTGATCTTCTGTGGCTTGAAATGATAGATTTAATTGTCCCTTCCCTCTTTCTCTTTTAGCTCAATGTCATATTGTCTTATATATGCCTGCCTTCCTTCCTTCCCTGCCTTCCATCTTCTTTCCTTCTTTTGTTCAGTCATTCATTCATCTTCAATTAAATAAACTACAGCATCCAGGAAAGGTTTTGCCCAAACACAATAAGACCCCGATATCAACTACCGGTATGCTACGCATTCCTCCTTACTAAGTATACAGTCCTAGTGCATCGAATTTTTCCTTCTTTACCTTTTAAAATAAACCTTGATCCCAGGTTACAAAGTATATTTATAAAGTATAACCTCACTATGAACTATAAACTTGAATGGTTGTACTAGGCATAAAGCATTTTCCTTTAGAAATCGACCCTGTCACAACAGACTGGAGATAACACGTGATCATAAAACATGCAGCTCGACGCCACTTGCATGTCTGGATCAGGTCAATATCGCGACTGGGTGCCGCGAAAATGAGGCCTGATCCTAATATCCCACGTCTGTCCCCTTCACCCCTTCCCCCACCAACTTCCTCCCTACGGGTCAGCGCCAGATTATTATTACTGCTGTAACGGTGATGATATACTCTTAAAGAAATAGCAACGACGAAGCACTCATAGTGGTAAATAAAAAAGTGGAATAAAAAAACCCCACAAAACTCCAAACAAGACAGGGGCGGCTAACGATCGAAGGGAAACAACTAATGAAATGACAATCGTGAACTAGTGCATCCATGATTTGTCTCCCATATATCACGACTTTGATTTTTCACGATAATGTCCCTTCCACCGTAAAATTTTCACCAATCATTTCTCTCTCTCTTTTTAACGGAGAGAAAGAGAGAGAGAAATCCTGTGTAGGAATCAGTGTATATAAAGGTTAGAAAGGTGATGTATTGGTCGTCGATTTTGGATTACGACAATTATAGTGGTGGTAGTGTAGTGATGATAGTGGTGGTGGTAGTGGTGGGGTTGGTGATGGTGGTAAAGGTGCTGCTGCTGATAACTGATGACAGTCAACAGAAACATGGAATAAGAAAAAAAAAAACCCTTTAAGCAAAACAGGAGCAGCTAGGGTGCACACACACAAGTTAGGATAGATGCAGCAAACAGTCGAAGGGAAACAACCAGTGAAATGACAATCGTGAATTAGTGCATCCGTGATTTGTCTCCCATTTATTACTACCTTTATTTTTTACGACGTTTTTTTGACACCAATCTAGCAACACTTTATTCCTATTATTTCTCTCTCTTTCTCTCATTCTTTTTCTCAGTCTCTATTTCTATCTGTAGGAACGACCAACACATAATCATCATAACCATTATCATTAACATTATCCTAAATACAGAAAACGGACGAGCACGCGAAAACACTCCACAGACATAGACACAGACCCACAAACCCATAGACCCATAGACACACACACACACACATACATACACACGCACACACACGCACACACACACACACACACACACACACACACACACACACACCCACACCCACACACAAACACACGCACACGCACACATATATACACACAAACGCGCGCGCACGCACGCACACACACACACACACACACACACACACACACACACACACACACACACACACACACACATACACACACACACACACACACACACACATACAGAGGCTCACATACACACACACACACACAGAATTGATGGTTGAGACACCGTCGTCGAGCTAAGACACAACCACAGTATTACCTAACTGCTGTACCATAACTATCACCTCCTTGGTCAGTGTATCAGCAGCAACAAGGCTAGCGATAGTATCACCTTCACATCCTTTAACAATGTCACTGCTGACCTTGTGGATACACATAAGGTAATGAACAAGAAATTGAAAAAAAAAATTTAAAAAGGGGCACACACAAGCACACATTCGAGCACATACGCATGCATACTTACACAGACGCACACGCTCGCACACACGCACACACTCGCGCTCTCATGCGCACATCCATGCACACACACACACACACACATATACGGACACGAGCACACACGTGCATAAAAATGCATGCAGGCACATGCAGACACAAGCACAAATAAGGTGGTTGAGAAGTCGGTCCTATTACCTATAATTTGGCAACAACGAAATTCCGTGTGATCCTAAGGACATAATCTTAAAAATCGGAGAGAGAGAGAGAGAGAGAGAGAGAGAGAGAGAGAGAGAGAGAGAGAGAGAGAGAGAGAGACAGAAAGGAAGATAGAGAGACAGGAAGAGAGAGAGAGAGAGAGAAAGAGATAGAAAGAGGGAGAGTGGGGAATGAATTAGTGCAAAATTTATGATCGAAGGGATATAATCGTGAAAATTGAACGTCATATTAAATAGGAGACAAATCATGGAAGCACTATCATACAATTATCATTTTACCGGTTATTTCCCTTCCACCACGGTGGCCTTTGACACCTATTGTTTTTTCTTCTTTTGGCCCTATTAACATTTTGCGTTATTCTAAATATACCACTGTGATTTGGGGAAATTTCTTCCATGGAGGTTAAAGTACTTCTTTTGCCCGATCTTTTAACGGGAAGAAAAAGGGGGGTCAACGCCCAAAATTTTTCACAAATGTCTTTTGAAAAAGATCACCTCAAATTCTGATTTGGTCCCCAAATTTTCATTTGGCTGGTTTTGACCGCGTGCGAATACATAGGTCTACACATTTTATTTTTTTATCTAGAAGGCTCAAATTGTACCTGAAACTTTAAAATTGGATGCTTTATTTAGATCACAGGTCATTTTACACATTTCTACACCCTAACACTGGCTGGCAGNCAGCAGCAGCAGCAGCAGCAGCAGCAGCACCACCACCACCACCACCACCACCACACCACTATAACCAGAAAAAGAAATGAGTGAAATAGTGAGTGAGTGTGTGCAAGTGTGTGTGTGTGTTTGTGTGTATTTAGAGAGAGAGAGAGAGAGAGAGAGAGAGAGAGAGAGAGGGAGAATAAGAACAAGAGGGAGGAAGAAGGAGAGAACAAGGGAGAAAAAAGAAAGAGAAAAACAGAGAGAATGAGAGAGAGACAGTCATAGAAAGAGAGAGGGAGAGAGAAAGAGTGATTAAGTGTGCGTGTGTGTGTGTATGTGTGTGTGTGTGTGTGTGTGTGTGTGTGTGTGTGTGTGTGTGTGTGTGTNGTGTGTGTGTGTGTGTGTGTGTCTGTCTGTCTGTCTGTCTGTCTGTCTGTCTGTCTGTCTGTCTGAGAGAGAGAGAGAAGATGAAGTGTTGCAAAATTTATGGTCTAAGGGACATAGTTGTGACAATTATAGACCGAAATTGATGGGAGACAATTCCTGGGTGAACTAGCTCACGTTTTCTTTTCACTGGTTGCTTCCCTTCGACCATTAGGCGTTCCTTCTGGTCATCGGCACCTACGTTTCTTTTTCTTCTTGAGGCCCTGTAAAAATGAATAGTGTTATTCTTCAATTTTTCTTTAATTTTGGCATTTTTTTTTCTTCAAAAACGTTAAAAAAAACTTCTAATGCTGTAATTTTTTTTTAAATAGAAAGAAAAAGGTAGGTGAGCATCCAATTAGTAAGCTTACAAATCTCTTTCAAATACAAACACTTTCTGACATGGTGCCTAATTTTCTGAAAGGTTGATTTTTAAGGGTTCAAATCCGGATTCTATTCCAGAGCTAGGATTCGATGGATCCAAAACTGAATTCGAGGCCCGAGGGGAGGGGAAATATTTCTGGAATTTCCACTTGTACTTGTTTGAATGAAAAGAAAATACAGTATTTGATAAATTCAATAAGCAAACCCGCATATTATACTGTATTCTATATCATTACTATTTTGTTTATACGGAGTAAGTATATTTAAATATGGAGAGACTTGCATGGTTTAACGCAACAGGGGCTATTTCAAGTGTAATAATTCTACCTGATGAAATTCAGATATGTTACAAGGTTTCTATCCTTCAGAGTAGAGCTTCTAAATACAATTCATATCTTTAACTTCTTCTCTGAAACTGTCTTCATTATTCAGTGTTCCATAAGGTTCATGACACATTTGACCGTTTTAAAGGTATCTAAAATTTCGTATCACACTCTAATTTATCATACTCTGCCTTTGATATATATCACAGTTAAGAAATGCATACTATGGGACGTTCATTTCAAATATTTCCGAGTTATTGTACAGTTGATATTCTTTACTTGACAAACTGATAAAAGTGGCCGTCTTACATAGGTGTGATGAATCTAGCATGGGTGTCACCTATCACAATTACTGGCCATTTGACAAATTTTAATATGAAGCTTCCATGACTTTAGAACTCTGAAACGATTACCATACTCGTATAAGAAGGCGTAACATATTACCTGGGTCTTTCTGGGTTACGAAAACTTACTTTAGGGCAGGTATAATTAAGTCCCGATTTCTCATTAAAAGCTACTAATTTCAGATTGCTATCACCTCAAATCATTAACTAGACATGTTGACCTATCTAAAATTCAATGTGGCGTTTGGTTCTCGCGACTGGACCAAAATTGCATATCGCCTATCTGGCTGATACTTTACAAGGAATTGTAATCGACCGGAAATGCAAAAGTGAAACTAATACTGAAAATCCCGCTTCCTTATATCAGGTTCTTTCCAGGAAGGTATAGGATGAAAGAGGAAGTCTAGGCATCTCATTAGAATTTATCACGAATTGTTGTTAGGCTAGATATTGTCTGCTTCATCTTAAATATTCACATAGACTAGTCTAGGTCTTACGAACGAAACAAACTGACTGTAGGCCTATTGGACTGTGCAGCGAGGCTCTGTCTATAGTCTAGATGACCACGTCCACGTGACTCATTGACTGAGATGACCACTGACGCCACTGTATCTCTCAGCAATACAGCATTCTTATTCCCTGAGACCCTGTATTCTCTGTTGTCTTTGCCTAAAATCCAGTAAGGTTAGTTTATTGAGATTTATGAGAAAGCACTGAATCAGTCCTATTTCCGGATGATGCACAGGCATGGAGTTAATCGAACAGCCATGAGCAGTCTAGTGACAGGCTGCTCAGCATAGTCAGATTAGACTTTGACTCTCAACAGAGTTGAGCTTTAATTGCAGACTTTGAGTGTCAATAAAGAGTATCTAGGATTTCCATATGTGGTAACTGGCAATAAGGAGTTACACTCGCTTCGACTGATGCACCCGTCTTGATGGGCGTTAGTGTTAGGGTTAACTGGTAAAGGGTAGG
Organism: Ellobium chinense; assembly: GCA_033807755.1. Classification (NCBI taxonomy): domain Eukaryota; kingdom Metazoa; phylum Mollusca; class Gastropoda; order Ellobiida; family Ellobiidae; genus Ellobium; species Ellobium chinense. The sequence goes on from JAWQUT010000189.1 coordinate 774,949, forward strand.
GTTAGGGTTAATACTCAGTTAGTAGGGGGGTAGTGTTAGGGTTAGGATTGTATTAGTACGTTATTCGGAATTAAGGTACTGACCGTAGTTATAGGAGTTACCACATATGATATCATATGGGAATCCTTCCCAATGTCAGGCTTTAGGTAGAGTCACAATCATAAACTTTGTGGTGCATACCCCTAAAATTTATTGTCTAGTCAGTGACAACCTGTTTGTTTGATTTTACAGCACATGAGCAGTCTAATACACCTGTCGTGTTAAACTTGTGTCCTTCAGATAGGTGTATGGGGAAGCTTGTTGATGAGTGTAGGCTTTTCAAGGTCATATGACCAAGCACGGCCCAACATTTGTAAGGTAGCCTATCACTATCAGTTGATCTGTGTGTGAGCTGTTAGGCTGTGAGTGTAAGCGCCTTTTTCAAACATTCTTGAAACAATTGTCACATGCATGTTCTGCTTGACAATTTTTTTTATATTAAATATATAGGCTTGTTTTTTCCTGTTTTCAGTGATCATACTTCATCTTTAAACATCCTTCAGTGTCATAATGTAGACAGTTGAGTTATATATAATGTATCAATAACATACAGAAAAGTAAGTCATGATAGCAAGAATGTGCAAAAAGCATTAGAAAATATGTCACAGCATAGAGTTACATTTGTTTACAAAGGTGTCAAAAAGAACATAATTAATTTTCTTTTGAAATGACAAGATACATAAAATAGTAGAGCATTAGTTGAAAGATTATTTGTTGCTGAAGGTATCCATTACATCTAAATTCCGTGATGAAAAATATCAGTTTTTGTCACACACTCCTGTTAGTGTTACGGGACTAATTTAGGCCCATTTTACAGTCTAGTTTACCATTTTACAGTGTTAAGCCTCACAGTCATGGGAGGTCACCTGTAGTCAAAACAAATGCTTTGCAGCTGACATGTAATTCCATTTGGTTTAAGAAACAATGGCTCTGCCAATTTCTAAAGTTCTGTGAATTGAGTTACGGTGTCGGTTTCGTAACTAAATTATTTTGAAAGTTAAACCCACTGAAAGATCATGCATACAATGAATAAGTAGTGAACTATCCACTGGTCTGTGAAAAGTTCAGCAGATTATATTCCAAAGTCTAATGGTTTGTCAGTGCCAACTATTTAGTCAAGAAAATGTCTACCCCGTAACACTCAGTCGGTCCTGAAAAACCTTATGAAACTGACAACATCAGTACTGTAACATTGTCACACGGCTATAGGATTGACAGTATTTGTACTGTAACGCATTCTTGTTCCAGATAAAGTTCGTTACTGAGCAGATTTACTGTTTATATACTGATTATTTAGGGTATTTTTGCAGGCTATTGTTATGGGACTGACTAACATGCTTTTATTACCGAACTGACTGTTAACTGCTTATATTTACATGTTGTCCATAATATCTGAATCGGACAGATATCTTTCAGAGAGAAAGCAGGAGTCTGAAAAGTATTAATTGAAGGAATAATTGCATTTCTTTAGTGATGGTCCAAACACACAATATCATTATGACACAAAAATACTTTTTTTTTTTGCTAAAAAACTAGATTACCAATCAAATGAATAGTAACGCGGAAAAAGCACTAAAATATAATGCCCCTAGTTTACAAAGGGTATGAAAGTGTAAATTGTGATTGTGCAAAGTGCAAGAAATCCAGAATATTCTTATATAATGCACAACTACAGGAAAAGAAAGGCTTAGATTTTAGAAAGAAGATCATGTATGAGGTTGTCACACCTTAGGCAAGTAGTTACAGATCATTGAGCTTTTAGGGGAAAACAATACCATGAAGTTTCCAGGATATTGAACCATTGGTGGGAATTACAAATGAGACTTGCACCCATATGCAGAATTCATGCCTAGTATTTCTTGTGCTGCTACGTTAAAACCAGTTCTCACCTTCACTCCACACTCTGGGTGTTGTGGTAAAATCTATTTGCATGCCATCGCCAGCCTTGTGAAGGGATGGTCAGATTTGCAGCCTGGTATCAATTGATCTGCTGGGCGACAACTTGTGAAATGGTCATTATAATCTGTAATAATGGTCACACAGCCAGCGGTAGACTAGACCTGAGATGCCTTGTGATACAACCCAAACCTTAACCCAATTCCTAACCATAACCCGACCTTTAACCCTAACTCTAGTGCCCATTGAGACTGTCATGTCAATCAAGGTGAATCCCTTACCCTAATGTCCTTGGAATCAGGAATGTCAGGTGTGAATGAGTCTCACTCGGAATTCCTCCTGAACTGTATAAAAGCAAAATTGGATGTCATATTGGAATAAAGATTATGCATTAAAATTAACGCAGGTGTTTCTGTTTCATCAGGTGAAGACATAAGAAGACATCATGGATATTGAAATAATCCAGGTAATTTTCCATACACCTTTAAAGTTTTAAAACAGGAAGTAGACACTCTTAAGTAGAGTGCACTGGAGAGATTACAATGTATCTGACCTCAAGTCAAGTGAGGTTGTAGGAGTGATTAAGTTATTTGCTGGATGCACTAGCCAGTTTGCATGATTAGTTTATACTATTATCATGTTAAGATTTCCATCATGAAACTTGCACATATACCTCATTACATTAAGGGTCTCTTTCAATGACAATAGGTTGAGGTAGGATTAGAGTTAAAGGAGAGGACTACCATATATATGGCCTCGTTAAAGAGGATTAGTGTTGGGTCACTTTTTCATACTCTGCCTTGACAAAGTAATCCCAATTAATAATGACTTAGATGTTGAAAGAAATGCATTCTGGTATGAAAATCAGGAAGAAAGGAAATCAAAAGTCAAAATTGTTGGATCTGATAAAAGTGAAGTTAACAGAAGTTTTGCCATTCAGATGTCAAGAGTTTCAACAGGTGACACTTTCATTTCAAAGACCACTGCATATTATGATTTGCTAAATTATTACAGGTGACAGATCCATGGAACTTCCTAGCACGTGAGAATCCAGAAAGTGCCAACTCTTCAGAAGCCCAGGATTTTCAAACAATGCGAGAGGACATGAATAACTATTTGAATCAAATGATAGATCAAGGGACTGTCATTCATAGGCCTGTGGTGGTATGGATTATTTTATTTTGTGTAGAGGATGAAGACATCCATTAGATTCATCAGCCTCTTGAATTAATAATGATCACATTTTTTTCCCATGGCTAACTTAAGCTTCATTCCACCGTTGAATGTTCATAACAATTCTGGCAGTAGTGGTAGAGCCTTGAACATGCTTGAAGGTCTTAAAATAATTAAAATGACTTGGAACTGAAATACTGGTCATTACATTCATTAAAAGTCATCAAAATTCTTGCTGTCAGCTGATAACCTATTCCATCATTGAGAAAGAGAACCTGCTTTCAGTGAAAATGAATATACATGTATGTACATAGTAAATTTGACTGATTTTTTCTTTATCCTTACATTTATGTCCTTACAATGTCCTTAATTTTTATTAAATTAAAAGAAAAATTGTTGATATATCCTCTTGTGGATTAGGGAAAAGAATGTTGTTTGTTGATATCAGTGTCTTTTCTAATCTAAGCAAGTGGTGTAATGTGAAATTAGAAGTGAGTGGATCAATAGGATCACTAAACTCATGTTCACTGCTATTCATGGTATGCATCATGATTTTTTTTGGTTGGCAGTTGGGGCCAGAAATTAGGAATTCCACTCTAGAGACAGTGAGGCTGGAAAATCTTAATGGGCTGGACTGGGCTGGCCCCGAAGCCAGAGTGATTATGTGTCAGTGAGAAACTCAGCAAAAGCAGCTATTTCATAGCGAATATCATTTTCTGTGTTTCATCTAGGGTGAAATTTGTGCTGCTCAGACAAGAGAGGACAGCCAGTGGCATAGAGTGAGGATTGTGTCTGTATCTACGCAGTCTCGTAAGCAACAGGCCGTGTAAGTTGTTATCATCACCTTCAGTAAACAGTTCTTGGATTCTCCCAAAGTCTTCCTGTGTAAGGCTAAAGAGGAGAATTAGGATTCACAGTGAGGTTAACAAACAGCTAGGGTCCTTAGATTGTTCAGAGATACAACCAAGGGTGCTTTATCTTTATTAATTTTGGCCTTGGTCTAAGCCAAGTACCTTGGGAGAGTCCCTGGATTGTAAAGTGAGGTTGGGAAGAGGATGCAAGTAAGTAACAGGTATAAGGATCTTCTGTCTAAACATGGAAATTCTTAAGATGTAACTCTGGACTTCCTCCAAAATTTGGTTTTCTTGCATCACTTGAAAGAAAGTGAAAAGTTTTAAAATCTTGAAATGCTAAAAGAATCATGGACTTTTTTAAAAGTAGGCTTCCTTTATGACTTTCATTTCCTTGTTGCATAAAGTGAAACGGCGGTATAATAAAGATGGTGTTAGAACCCACGCATAGACTTTTGATGGAATTTGGTTTAAAAAAAGACTCATGGAATTGGGAGTGGTTGGGCAGTTCTTGATCAGAGCCAGTTGGCGGAAGTAATAAGAATGTTAACAACGTCTTATGCTTTGCTCTGCTGAAAAGAGATCAATACCAATCTAACCAGGCTACTGTTTTCCCCCAAAAGACATGTAAATAAATACAGGGAACCACATTCCTCATCTCTCTAAGTCTTGTCAACCCAGCTAAGCAGCAAGGTATTACCTCTTCTGTCAAGCTTATTAGAGACTTACTGATAAGTGCTCATTCTGCTCGAAAAGCAAGAACAAGCATTCAGAGTGACACTAAAAAAAAATGGCAAAACAGAAGTAAAAATGCATTATGATTACAGCGAGGTTTTTCAAATCCAGTTGACCTTTGAACATATGCATGATTATTAGACAGTACTCACAAGAAGAATTCTTTATGAGAGCAGTGTGTCAGGCTTATTTATCAAAAGCACAAAAAAAAAAATTAAAATGAAAAGAATTTGCAAGTATCCAATGACTGTTGAAAGAATGTCAGTCAAACCCATTACCAAATCCTTTAAATTTCAAGTCATTTGATTAGTAACTATGTGCGTCTTTCTGAGCTGTGGTACCAGTAAAATGCCTGCTGTGCCTTAAGTAATTAAAAACCAGATGCTTAGTGGCATGAGTATATATATATATATATATATATGAAGTTTTTGTACACAAGTTGACATATGACTTTACTCCCCAGATGTCACATGATTGACAGGGGATCTGAAATCACAGTTTCAGCGCAGAGGTGAGAGTTGGCATGAAAACCTAACATCTGTATGTTTTCTTGAGACTTTGAGTTCATTAGAGTGCATTGTCAGTTAAATGGCTGCTTTTTGTCACCTGATCAGCTATCTCCAATGAAAAAATGTGTCTATAAACCTCAGATTGCAAATGATATTTCAATTTTCTTATTGGTTGTTAGGACCATGATGTATTATTGCATCCTGAAAAATGTGTGCCATAAGTAATATGTTAATTTTAGAACTCTCTGTGCCTCAAAGATATGTTTCAAAAATCAGTCCAATGAAGTTTACATTGGGATGAGGTAGGAATGCTATGAGATAGTTTCCTTTTCAGATCTGACTATTGATGAAGAGGGTATAGACATAAGTGCATGTTTTGGAGGAGAATAGTGTAATGAGTTGGACATGCATTTTCTTTTTGTCACTGGTCCCTGGGGTATCGTCATGCCCAAGGGACATTGTGTGTGGGAGTGTTGCAAGATAACTTCTCTTTCACTAACTTTCAGATTTGCCTATATGATGACAAAGGTATAGACATAATTATATGCATGTGTTGATGGAGATAATGTGTCATGAGTTGGACATACACATTTTTTCTTGCTGTGGGAGTGAGTCATTCTTGTTACCTTCCCAGGGCTAGCACCATGACTGTCAGACACTGTATGACTGAACAGAGTTAGGACCATAGATGCCACTTGGATGATATTTGCCAGATTTCCAGATCTGTAACTCAGAGATGTGCAAAGGTTCTGGATTCAGAGAATTAGATGCAGAAAGTTATTTGAAGCATCTAGAAATATGAACAGCAGAAACATGGATTCTTATGGACTCATTGCCTGAATAGACAACACTTAAGTTCTGTCTTTAAGTTACAGCAAGTTTTGGGCATGGCAAAATGTTGAGATGAATTATGTGTCAGTGAGTAATATATTTCAGTATACACAGATCTGTGTGAGTGGCACCTATATTAACACTCCATTAATGTTTTTCAGGCTGATGAAACTGCCAAAGAAATTTAAGGAATTTCCTGTCCAAGTTCTCCACTGTTGTCTGTGGGGTGTAGAACCAGTCACTCTTGTGATGGAACCAGGGGAAATGGGCTTAGAGTCAAAAAGCAGGTATGGAAATGAATAGTAATAATGAGGTTCATAACTCTCCTGTCTGTTCAGTGCACTTTAAATAACTTTTACTCCAGCAGGATAGACCACTGAAAATTACTTCAGTGTGGATCCTGCTTTTGTGGGCCATCATGAGAAAAAAGAAATGGCAGTTGTTAATGTAAGACTTGTACAGTATATGGTTTGGCGAAGATCTGAATCATTTTGCTTTTTTTTTTTTTTTGTAGTGTGAGGATGTCTTTATAATTATAGCTGTTAGAATGTAACACAATGGAACTCTTTTATGTTACAAAATTAGTCTTGTATTTTAATGCACATAAGCCTCATCTTTTCCTCTATACTCTAAATTTAGTGGCCATAGAGGTTTTGAGTTGTTCTCATAATCTAAAGACTCTGAAAGCTGAGATTTGTGGGTTCGATTCCAGAGTCAGAATAGTGTTCTCAGGAAAGATACTTTGCTTCCTTTTCCCCACTTCACTTGGATACAAATGAGTATCTATCATTATTGCCGGGGG
>JAWQUT010000189.1:781797-826245 GCA_033807755.1 Ellobium chinense
CAGCTGGTAGTGACTTTAAAATGATTGTTTTCATTCGTAAAATTGTGTTGTTTTTTTTTTGTTACAATAGGCCGAGTGACAAATGGGATTTATCAGCCATACAGTACATGAGGAGGATGGTGGACAGTAAGTTTTGCGTTGTGTTTACTCTCTTCAGAGTTGTTCTGGAGCATCTTACAAAATATATGTTGATGGCTCTAAACCCAGTTTCTCTTCACATCATAATCCATTAGTACCATAAGACAAGGATTCTCTGGTGGAGAATAGAATAGAAAATAAATCATTTTAAAATTAACATGTCTTGTAACTAGTCAAATTGAGGTTTAAGTCGTTTTTGGCTAAGTAAGGTCATAGGCATGACATGTTTTTTATGTCCTAGCATTGTTCTATGACGATGTATGAAACAGAAGCAAATGCTCTTAATAATTTATCCTGTCTAATGGTCTTTGTTCTTCTTGTTGCAGCAAGCGTAGGATGCCAGGCAGAGATTATGGACAGAGACCCCGAGGATACTCTGTATCTGCGTCTTTATTTCATAACCCAGAAGGGTCGTGTTTGCTTCAATGACAAGTTAGTCGAGGAGGCCTATGCTTTAAATGTGGAAACACCAGGTTTGAATGTTACTCTTTACATAATGGAAGTGATCAAGCTAACTGAAATTATTGAAAGTTTTATTGGTGTCCACTGAGCGCAATATAGCACTTTTTTCTCTTTCATTGTGGAAGGACTTAAGCATGCTTTTCTAGAGAGGGAAAAATTCACAGGTCACCTAATGAAGTTACTCTCAAAGACACAAGCAGTGCTAGTTCATAATATTTTAATATAATGAGAGAGAGATGGTAATAAATAAAAAGTTCAAGGACTTGTTTTGCATTCATCAATTTAAATTTCAGGATGGCTGACAATTGTTCTCCACTGGACTGAGATCTAATGCCTATGTTTGGAATTCATCAGCTCATTTCCTTGTCTGAGACAGCTTCAAATACAAATCTGTGAAAATACAATGATTTCCAAGATTCTGTGCTTAACATCCTGTTTTGGTCAAGATCCCTCTTTACATGTGAAACTGGGTTTTTTTTTTTTTTTTAGCCTTCATAAAAATAACCCTATTAACATCCCATCTTATCTAGAACAACATTTGTCTGACTGGCAGTGATGAATTTTTCTTCTATTATTTTCTGATGGGATTACTCATTTCTACTGACAGAATATGTATGATCAGGAATGCCAGTTTTCCAAGAATTCTCGGAAATCCGAGAATATCGGCAGTTCCGAGAATGTCATCCAAGGTCCGTCTGAGAACCTGTGACGACTCTTGGAAAGAAAGACATTCCAAGATCTGAAATGTTTATTGGAAGTTTCAGTACGGCCACTGTACACTATATTAGAGTTAACATTAGGCGTTTCAGTACAACTGACGCATGGCCAGATAGGTTAGAATTTATAAAAGGTCACTTCCGGCCTTAGAAAGCATGTTTTGTAATTTCCAAACTATCATGGAAGCGGTTATTTTGGTTTTTACAACTCATCTGGAGAACGGAAAGCAGTCTAGACACACAAATTCGGTGTCAGCCTGCTATCCTCTGCGGAAAGTACGTCATAGGCTTGGCGTAGTTTAGCTTAGGCTTAGGCAGCACTGGAACTGGGTGATCACTCGTTGGTCTTGCTCGTTTTCCTCGAACAGTGTGTTGTTAGGTAGTCGACTTCGCAGAACATGTTGATCTACGTTAATTTGCTGAGATTTTCTGAATCTCTGATTGAAAGCAAGCTATCTAAGCAGCAAAATCTTTTATGAACATCCCAGTAATATCTAGGGACTAATGCAAGAATGGTCCTTTCTTTGGAGGTAACCGCCAGATCCTTGATAATAAGGAGTTGGCAAGCCTGCCTTAGATTTCTGTAAAATTATGTAGTAAATTTAAGATTTAAGCGTCTTCTTTGTTATAGAGATAGCTTGATTTCTTTCTTGTTTAAAATAGCTTTTTTTAGAGATGAAACATGATTTGGCTCTTTAAAAGTACAGTTAGAAGTTTGAGATTAGAAACCAAGTCCGCATGAATTTCAGTGAAGCCGCGAAAACTTCAGAGAATTTTATGAAAAGCGAGTAGCATGCCTGGTATGTCATTGTATATATCCCTGTTAGATCTCACTCACATGATTGTGTCTTACTGTAACAAGATGCATGAAAGTTATCCACACCAACAACACAGTGATTAGAGGCTCTAGCTTTAAATATTCCAAATTTCTGATTTGAGGCAGTTTTAGACTTAAACTGTATATGAGCAGTTGGAAAGTGCAAACATGGCTTACATTTGTTTGGGGAAGATATTCAGGCAGTTATAATACCTTACTGTAAAATAAATGTTCCTGTGGTGAAATTGAGTTAGCACACTCATCTTGCAAGCTGAGGGATATGGGTTCGAGTCCTAGCTTGGATGAGGAATGTTTTAATGGCCTTGTTTCTTGAAATTGTATCCTTCATATTGAATAGAAAAATCCCTGGGGGCATACTTTCCAGATAATGTGTATGAACTTAATTATTAGTTAGTGCTCACATTGTTACATATGATAAGCTCACCTGTGTCTTGTGGTGTTGAACTGAAACAAAATTTTTTTGTGCAAAAAGTAAAATTTAATCACAATTTCTATTCCAGAGGTGCATGAAAACCTGCTGAATCACAGACTACAGAAACTGTCAATTATTAAACAGGCCGGTAACAATAATGGTATTGTGATACCATCAGAACACAGTAGAGAATCACATCTTGAACACTGTTCTCCCAAAGACATGCCCACCCTCATCTGCACACATTCTGCCAACAACAGAAAAGCTGCAAAAATGTCAAACCAAGCAGAGGATAAATTTTACTCAAGTGAGCTGACACAAAATAATGAAAAAGGAATTTGTAAAGAAAAAGACTTGCAGGAAAGGGGACTTTGGAAAACTGATAATGACACATCACCAGAGAAAAAAACCATGGAGCCCTCTGTCCAGGCTTTCTTTGACAATGCCCAGAAATACTTTTCTAGCCCTGAGTCAAAGTCAGGGTCCAGGTCTGATGCAAATTACAAGTCTGATCAATTCAGTGCCAGAACTCTCAGTCTTAAGTCACATGGTGCAAAAAAAGGTCAGCAGCCTTCAATCCCCAGTGAAGTTGGAGATGGTTCAGTGACACACCCTTATTCTGAAAATCAGCATTCTTTCCCAGTGCTTTCACATAACCAAGCCAGACTGTCCACCACGGATACATCAAATCCAGCTGTGCCAGGAACGGTGATGAATTTCATTCTTGGTCGTGGACGAGGCTTGATAACTGGGGAAACAAAAGGCAGAAAAGATGCGTGCAAACCTGGTGGCTCATTACTGAAGAATTCCCCAGTTTCATCATCATCATCATCATCTGACTCTTCTTTGTCAGCCTTAAAATTCCCTCACAGGGCGGTTACCCCCCAAGTGTCTCAATCTTGTGCAAGTCTCAATTTGGGTCATAGATCTCAGTGTTTGAACATAAGTGATCCTGCATCTTGGGGTGAAGGTGCAAGGCCCAAAGGGTCAAAGGTGACATTCCCACAAGAACAGAGTATTCCTGCCTCAGCATCTCCCCACAATGATTCAGAGAGTACAACAACCATGCACAATGTTAAATTGTCAAATCAGCTAGAACCGCAGGAAACAAACAGGTAAGCAACTGAATTTGTTTTAGACTGAAAATATGGACTGACTAGGTTTTAATTTCACTTGATGCACCACTTTTAGTTTATTATTTTTTTTTCCCCAATTTTTTTGTTTTGTTTTTGCGAAGGTGTGAGTCTTATTGTGAACTCAAGACATTCCAGCCATTGTGCCGCTTTAATTCTGTACCATATTTTCAAACTGTTATATTGAAATTAAAGAAGGGTGAGTGCCTGGACAAATTAATGAGTGAACAGAGCAATAAAAGGGGCTGGTGAACAAAATAAAAATGAATGAGTGTATGAATGATCAAATTCATGAATGAATAAATGAATAGAATAGAGAAGGAAAAAAAATGAAGGTGAGGGAAGGAAGACCTTTATGAAATAAATACGTAAGTAAATAGAAAGATGTAAGAAGAGTGAGAACCAAAAAGAAACAAAAACAAAAAAAACTCCATTTGCCCTGGAGGTCTTACGCAAGATCATATTTGCCAGAGATACTATTTCTAATCTCTGTGCTGGCATCTGTGATTTGATCTTTGTAGGTCTATCATCAGTACACATGCTTTATGTGCAAGGCAGTCATTCTTCTATAATTTCAAGGCAGCCATTCTGCTATAATTTATTCATGCAGCAGATAAGGTACATGCACATTCATCTGGGCTTAGTAAGTATGCCACAGTTCCAACAATCACTACTTCCACTTTCCACTTTTATAATGTCAGAGGAATATGATTGGTTGACATGGTCTGTTACGTTGGTTTTTATCGGCTCATGCATTTGATACTTTCACAGGTCAAATTTAATGATGTAGTCACACTGCTATAATACTGAAGCTGTATGTAAGCTGCCTTGGAGTTGTTTAAGAACAATATCATCAGTCTTTGCCTAGGACTGGCCAGGTTCAAATACAGTTGAGTCCGCTTAAGTCGAAATTGCTGAGACCGTCATAGGGGGTTTGAAATACCAGAATTCGAATTACAATTTTAGCTAGGAAAGTACTCTTATAGCCATGGTATTTTGATTCATGGTTACACCATTACTACCACAGGACGAAATTTTAACAAGGTCACCCCCTTCCAGCATTTGCTTTTTGAAAATTTTTGTGAGCCCTGAAAAAGGCCGTTTAAATCGAGTGTTTTTGAGGAGCGTAGTCATGAGTGGGCATGTCAGAAACAAAAATGTTGCCTCATCATCTGTCCCTCTCTCGAGTAACCCCCACCCCTTCTCAATCCTGTGCCGCTGCGCTGAGCGTGAGCAGTACTCACTTTGTGGCACTGGTAAGCCAATTCTGTTGTATAATAAATTTATTGTAATGCTCATTCATATACATATCATGTGGTAATTTCACATTTCACAATACTCTGTGAAATACCAGTCCATTAAAATTAACCCAGTCTGTTTCACTATGATGTGATTACATCTTCAGTGAAGTATTTGCTAGATGATGTGTAATGAGTTTTGGGCTCTTATAATGAGCCTAGGTTATAAGCATTGTTATTGTCATGTGAATGATCAGCGCCTGTAAATGGCAGCAGCGCTGTATGTTCTCCAGGAGTTGAGAATGTCCATGTGTATCTGGTCTGCTGATAATGTGAGTTGTGTGAATGGGCATTGTTCTGGATATGAGATGGATAAACCTCATTATTATTAATATCAATAAGATTATTAACAGTAGTGTATGCTATTTTCCAACGGCCCAGTCCATCTCTGCTGAGCTCTAGCCAATCCCAAGCTGGTCCGCTACAATCTGATACTGAATCTGTGTCCTCTGTAGATGGAGGTGTGAGAGCAAGGTACAGGTAAGTGATAACATAGCCCATTGAATTTTACTTTCAGCTGGAACTGACCTTTGGCGGTTTTCATCCTAAAAAAAATTATCACAGGTAGGATCTACTTTTCTTGACTGCATGTGTCAAAAATGCCACTTATGTGGTATTTTCACCTTTCAGCCGATATCTCATTTTAGGCAATTAAGAGGTTGTAAAAAGTATGTTGTGGCATTGCATGTTGTGTATAGTAGTATGATACCTCCTAACTACTATTCATGCTTGATGTGAAGGTCTAGTTACCTTGGCTTTGTGTATCAGTGTGATCAGTCAGCAAGTAATTCTGTGAGGCACTAACATGGCATAAAGTCAGGGTGTGATCTGGTGCTCTCACTGTGTAGGCGTCCTAGCTTTAAGAGAGTTAATAGCAATACTGTTTGTCAGGTCCCTTCAGTTAGAGCTAAAACTAGTAGCATGAGGCAGCAATGCATGGGTCCACATGCTCAGCTTATGGCATAGTTACAGCTAGTTACCAGCTAGCCATGTAATCTGCTGCTCATGATGATTAGTTAGCCTGTCTCAATAGTCAGTCTATCATCTGTTCCTGTTGGCTAAAGACTAGGGCATGAACTTGTAAGGGGTCTATGCCAGCTGTAGTTGCAGGTTATTATGTAAAAATCTGTCTTGTGCGCAACAAGGTTAAGCTGATATCCACAGAATGTGAGGTTTGTAAAATGTACATGCAGGGTTTATACAGAATCTAAAAAGTTTGGAAAAATTTATGATAAGTAAAAAAAATCTGAATTTTAGACCTAAAAAAGTGGTAGAACAGGGATTCTCAAAGTCAGGGCTGGTATTTTAGTTTTCAGATTCTCTGTGAACATAACTTTCCAGTGGAATGTTTGTACTTAAAAAGTTTGCTTCTCCCTCTGCACAATACAGGAGGTCTGTGGATCCAACTGTGGAAGTCAAGATCCCTGATGAGGACAGACTAGCAGAGATAAGTCTCAGTAAAGATGTGTATGCGCAGGAACTGGAGGGGAAAAGGTAATGGCTAGATCAGCTTTACTTTTTGTTTATTTTATTTATAACAACTCTTGATCAGAAAGTATAATGAGCTGGTACCCTTAAAGATAAACTGGCAAGGAGACAAGAAGGGAGTTCTTAGAAACCTTACAATCTCATAATATCCTGGTAGTGGGTGACACTAACAGTAGATGTTTCCCATGCAGAGAGCTGGATGATTGAAGTGGATTGAGTGAGGAATACCATGCTATAAAGAATTCTCTGAAATCAGAGAATGTTGTGTTTTTGAGAAGGCAACTTAACATCAGTCAGAGAAACTGCTTCGATGGAAAAACCAAAATGTTAAAAGGATGTAATTAATTTTTATCTGTCTTTTTTTAATCATCTGTAACTGCTTGCCTTGAACATTCTCTTTCTATATCAAAGGAGTTAACCGCACCAACATACTTTTCAGAGGTACATAGGTCATCTATACCATCCAGAAATTTAAGATCCAAGGATTTGAAGCAATTATTCATTCCTTGATTCAGTTTAACGAAGTATGGTAACAGGGCTTTTTCCCATTCCGGGCCTTTAATATGGAGATCATTGCCAGCAACGATTCGAAATGCAATAGCCTGGATTCATTTAAACATCAATTTAAAACATATCTGATCATAAAGTATCTGTCAGAGTAGATATTCCATCTCATACTTGAAATACTTGTAGTGTCTTCTAATAATGAAGTTTTGACATATATGCCTATGTGATTTTATTTAGAGATTTTTTTAAAGGAGATATTGCATTATTAACAGCTGATGTTATGATTAAAATTTGTTTTGTCTTGTAGCGGCTGGGAGACCATATAAACCTTAACTGGTTAAAAAAATTGAAAACTTATGGCTTATAATAATGTTTTAAAATACAGTAGGTGACACACTCAAACTCAGACCAAATCTCTTTTTGGTAAAATGATATCAGCACACAGTTTCCAATAGTTACGAACTATCAGCTGAATTCCTTTTAGTAAACACACCATCATTTTCTGAATTTCCAGGCTGAAATTATGCAGTCTCCTCTTTGATTTTGCATACTTCTAACAGTAAAATATACTCTGTCCCTCCAAAATAAATGCACATAGTTTCTTGTCATGTCATAGCTTGCTCTCCTTGAGACCATTGTCTATGGATATAGGGAATATGAAAGAGGGAAAGGGGTGGATCAAATATTGCCTCTGAAGTTTAAATTTAGATTCTAGGGCCTGTTCCAATAATGTGTACATGATAATACGACTATAACACTTGTTCATAGTATCCTTATGCTACATTAATGTTATCCTAATGCTATTTCCCTTCAGACTGTTGGAGACGCTGAGAAAGAGAAGTGGGAAGACTCTACCACGAGACCCAGATATGCATTCCATGGTGAGACTTAACATCTCTCAATAGACATCTTGTCATCTCAGTTTGCTAATGTCATATCTTATTTATTAAAATCTTGGGTAGTAACTAAGATCTTGGGACTGTCCCTGGGTGTTGGGAAGGAGATTAGGATAAGGAGCATATTCCTAGATTTTGTCCAAAGATTACGGGGATGCTTTCTCCTCTTTAACCCTGCTTGTAGCATGGGTGCCCATGTAACCAGCCAATATGAACAGTTGAAGAGAGATATCAGAGGAGTGTTAAAGTCATCAGGACATCACTGTAGATGCACTTGCCATGTGTTTGTTGTGACACAACAAGAGTTCTGGCAGTCTGGCACTAATGGTGGATCCTGACTAAAAGCGAATTTGCTGTGGAGATTCCCTTTTTACTCCCATTAATTGACCACATCAGGAATTATCTGGGCTTGATGTCTGCCAGTTTTCATGGTGTATAGGGTTAATAGGAATACTTTTGCTTCATCCAGATACAGCACTGTTGCGGTGGAACTCAGTGGCTTTTGGTCTGGACTTTCCCTAGGCTTTGAATGTTCAAACGACCCAGTCCCAAGTAGTTGTTCATGGAACCACTGAAAGATGGCTATGCAGACCAAGTGGCTGCTTGCACCAAGACATGCTTAATGTTGTTGATCTTGTTACAGGTTGGCACCATTGCAAAATGGACATGTCCAAACTTGCTCTTTCCCCATCTTCAACAGCTTCCTCAGGGTTCTTCAACTGACAGTATACGTTTATTATTGATTTGTTATCCAACTGATCTCCTCCACCTTTCCTGTTTTGCTTTCCCTCTCTTAATGCATGTTCGTTTCATTTTCTTAAAACTGTTAAAACCTTTTTTTGTCGTTTCATTGGTCTGTTGTCCTTTTCTTCTGAACTGATGCTATCCTGCCAGTCTTGATATAAGATGTATAACTTGACACTATGGCTGTGACTTTAAGCCTTAAATGTAGGTTTGCCTTCTGTGCCTAACCTTCTGTTTTCATTTTTTACATTTTTTTGTTTTGTTTCAAATTTCAGAATATTGATCGTCAAGACCTACCCATCCCCCGTCCAATATTTGGAGTAGTTGCCCATGGCAAAAGCATTCCTACTCTTACCTGTGATATGTTGGATGTTCCATTTCATGACAGTGTAAAAAAGGTGATTTCTACTAACCTAGGCAAAGATAGTTAATCTGAGAACAGACTCTGTGTTGATGTTTAATTGATTCAGATTAGATATGCATGCCACATTCACAATTTCAATTAGAAAGTCAGTATCAATGCAGTATAAGTAAGCGTGAACCAATCCTTAGGTACCTGGGAGCACAGTCTCTGTATATGATCCTTAGTTTCAGATGCTTTAACCCATGCTTCTCCCTTACTTGAGATGTCTGTTCTTTGAGTGCACACACATATAGGTGCTGCGTGTGTATGCATGAGTGAATGTGAGTCTGTATGTGTTTGTGTGCAAGTGCTGTTTGTGTAAACTTGTGTGTTTGTGGAAGTGTGCATTTGGGTTTGAGTATGTGTGCATGTGGCTGTATAGTGTTTCAAGCCCTCTTGGGATGAAGTACTATATATTTGCACTTTATTATTATGATTGGTGAATTAAGGGAATCCATTACCCTTCCACTTATTTTAGATTATATTGCATTATTGTGGTATATACTGTCCTTTCCTTTCTAAATTCAGTACAGTTTGCATGCAATACATTTTCTTATAGTGGGAGTTCATCTTAGGAAACCTTTCTGTCAGTATAGTACATTTGGTACCAGATTCCAAATGTTTCTTTAAGACATGCACATACATTCAGAGAGATTTTCAATGTCTGGGTCTCAAGAATTAGTTCAGTGGTACTAAGGGAATTCACAACAATGCACAATAATGCTCTGTGGAAGGGCAGTGTATCTCCTTAAATGTGAAAATTTAGGAGCTCCTGGAATCTTCCAGAAAAGTAATGCTGTCAAAAAAAATCTGCGATCTTATGTGACTGAGACATCTGCTATTGTCATGAGACTTGGGCAAAATGTATGTAATGATACTTCTGAAATTACATTTTAATCTGGAATTTTTACTGGAATTCTCATGGAAAATGATTTCTAACCTGGGGTATGAACTCTGTAGTAATTTTCTATCGTGAAATTTTGTCCAGACAGTTGGTAAATGACTCCTTCAAAAAAATGATGCCTTCAAAATGAAAGATTGATGCCCTGAGACACATACACTATGGTAGCACTGCATTGTCTAATTTAGATTTGAATTCAGTTTGGATATTTTGTGACTGCATTTATTGCTTCTTTCAGGTACTGGAAGACAAAGACATCTTTCAAATTGATACAGCGCATAGTATCCAAGGATATGTGTGGCCAGCTGCCCTGACCTGCCGACACATTATTGGGGTGTGTCCTCCTGGCAAGGGGAAGACCATGTCCTACATCCCAGCCCTTATCTCTCACATGCTGGACCAGACCACTTACATAGAGCTTCCACAAGGAAAAGGGGTGTGTTTTCTTTATGTTTAAAGGCTCAGGGTTGCAAGATCTTCACAAACGTTTGGAAATTCAGATATGACTGTTTTTGCCCTGTACTTTGTGAATTGAAACATATTTAGTAGTATTCATCGGAATAATGTTGAGGGTTTAAGTGAAGAATTAGCTAAGTTAGTTTTACTGAATTTCAAAACTACTGTGTCTTATCATTACACTTTGCTGCGTTAACTGATCTCCAAAGAGGAATGCACAGTGTGTCTCATGGAGAACATTCCCATTTTAAATCGTTACTATGACTTCATAAGTAAATGTATTGTGATCAAAAGTATATTAGACAAGAGAGGACCTTTTGAAAATTATTATTCATGTTTTAAACATGAAATTTGTTTTCCACCTTAGTGATCTCTGACATCGAGAACTGTTACAATCAAATCTTAAAATTCTGAATCAATGCATCAGTCTTTGGCTAAGTGAGCTCACTTTCCCTTTTGATGTTTTACTTCAGTTTTTCCAGTCTTTTTAAGATATCGCTAAAGATAAAGGTCACAAGGGTTCAGATCTGGCCTCTTAGGGTGGGAAAGGTTAGGATCAGGGATAGTTCCCTTTCATTAGGTTCCGAGGAGCCAGGTTGTACTAGATTCATGTTTCTTGAATTATTGGAGGAAAATTTTATACACCAAAGTATGAGACTGGGAACTAATAAGAAGTGGATTTATAGGGCGGAAGTGTTAAGGTCCTACTAGAGCTATATCACTTGAATTCTCAGATAATTGAGAAAGCTGTTTTTAACGAATGCCACTCTTCAGAGTATTCCTGAAGTCAACGAATATTGTCTTTAGTCAGGAAAGAAACAAAAGCGTTATCATTTTTGTTTCTTTTTAGTCTTCTCATAAATGCTTGTATACATTTTTGTCAACTATCTTTTCTCTGTGCACATGCAAATTGATCCTAAATTATGCAGTCTTATGTGAACCTCCAGCATTTTCAGAGAATTTCATGAATAGTGAAGAGCATCTATCTTTTCAAGTTTTATAGAAATTAATATGCCTTTACAACAGATTATCCCTTTTTCCCTGCAAAATTGAGTTGGTTGGTAAGCCCTGCCCATCTCTTTCAGCCTCTGGCTGTTGTGCTCGTGCCATCATGGAAAAAGGCCAGAGATGTGTTTGATTTGGTGGAAAAATTCACAACTTCAGGACTGAAGGACTTTCAGCGGATTCGATCAGTTGTTCTCTATGCTGGTGGAACAGAGGATAATGAACATGTAAGTCAAATGATGTAGCACTGTCAGTACTCCTACAGACTGCCATACAGACTTGCAGTTTAAATGTTTGTGCAACACATTTGTCTTGGGGAAAAAAAACTTCAAAATTATATTGGTCTTAATAGCACATTTTCTTGTCATAGGTAGGATTATAAGTAGCACATTTTTATATCCAGAGTGAATGAAATAGAAAAACTACTGCATTAGTAATCCACAGGAAAATATTCTTAACTTTTGTCACAATATTACTTCTTCAGGTTTTTGCATGGATGGTCGGCAATAAAAAAGATCTAGTGTGAATTATATTAATTGCATTGTTGTAATGGTTGTTAATTTTGATGGCGCTGTTGTGTTACATGTCCAATAAAAGAGCTTAGACCACTTAAAATTAGGATGTTTTCATCACCTTCCTCACTTTGCAGTGTTCTAGTGTTGGTTGTTTGTGTCAAAATTCTCTGCCAGTGTCAGTTTAAAAATTCAAATGTTTAAAGACATGATGAAAAACTGTCAGGATAAGAATTCACACAAGCTAACAACTATCAGTTTGATTACGGTATGTATTTGAAATTGTAATCGGGAATGGGATAGAGGGAATATTTTTGTACTTCAAGAGAACCCTGGTGGTAAAATACACTTTCCTTAACATTGTATAAAAATTGCTCCTATTGAGGTAGAAACATGCATTTTGTAAGTATTTATTGACAGTGAAAAGGCCTTGGATATCTGTCTTGTCTCCAGCAGCCTCTTTACAAAGATGCCAAACTATATTGTCTCTAGCAGCCCATTTCCTTTGTTTTCCTACAGACTCAGATAGCCTTGGTCCGAGGTTGTGAGATACTGATTGCAACACCTCCAAGCTTACTACGCATGCTGGACCAAGCACTTACCAGCCTCAAAAGACTGTGCCATGTGGTAAGTCCTACTTTATACAGCATATTCTTCACTTTATGAACAGGATAGACAGGTTCCAAAAGCAAAACAAGAGAGACTGACACAGATAGAGACAGCATCACCAGAGAGAGTGGCACGCTAGATGTGAATATGCTTCCGAAACACATGATGGTAGAATATGTTTTGTAATCATGAAATAGTTGATTGGAGATCAGTATTTTTCCATAAAATTAATGAGAATCAAAAACAACCAAAAAAAATATATATTTCCTCAGTTTTAGGTGATAAACTAGGGCTGGGATGTACTTAATCTGTTGTCTTTGTCATACTTTTCAACTGCTGATATCACCAAATAGATATTTATGGTTTTATGGTGGTTCAGCATGATTGTACTGTTGTATTGCACCCCTGTACATAGGAATAGTTAAATACATACGAAATAAGACATAAAGGTACATTGGGTGCCACATGGAACTGCTACATCCAGGACTTACATGTAGGTTCGTTTGCTGTTTGGAACAAGGGTTAGATTGGATATATATTATGTATGTTACACCTAATGAAGGGGTTAACTGATCCTGTTATTTTCCTATTCTGGTTTTCTATGACCCACAACAGTGGAGGAACAGAGAAAGGGAGCCTGTAAATCCAGTTTTATTTTGTATAATAGGACTCACCCAATCTGTCTGGAAATGATTAAATGGCAATATGAAGTCGTTATGATAGTGAACTTTGGATAAGGAGATTGTGGGTTCCATTCCTATCAGGATCATGTTCTAGATGCTGAAAGCATTTCATTCAGTTTTCTCAGTCGATCCCGACCGTGCCATGCTACTTCTTTTTGTCTGCTGGGCTACTGCGAGGTGGCCAATGAGAGAGACCGCGGAGCTCAAACATTTTATATGTTACATCACCGTCAAACTCGAGCCAGTCCTGAGTCTGGCGACGAGAAGACGTCAGTGCACAACATCAAATCATGACATCAAAGAAATTTAACCCCATTACCAAAAATATGGCCGAAATTACCTTCTCTGCTTAATCGCTTCTCCGCTTAATCGCACACTTTTTCCATGATCCTGATGATAGGCGATTAAGTGGAGTCGACTGTATATGCTGTTTAAATTTTATGAAACATAATGTAAACTTATTAGACTGGGAAGCAAATAATTACCCCTGTCCCTTGAATTTTTTTTCCTTTTCTTTCTTTCTTTAATCCAATAGGGGCATTGTTGATTGTAACTACATATGATGTTCTTAATATTGTAATGTTTTCTTCTTTCTCTTGCCCAATATTTTCCCTCAAAGTAATATTTTTTAAAAAATCTTTAAATCCATTCAGGTCCTTGATGATGCGGAGATCTTATCCACAAGATTTGCAAAGGAGGTCAGTTTTAACATCTTGAAATTATGCCTTATTTTTTGTTGGACGAGGATGGAGGGGCAGGGGCCTGTATGCATAATTTTCATTTGTTTGAATGGTTCCTTTGAGGAAGTGTTGGAGGAAGAAAGCAAAGTCAGTGAAAGCTTATGGCCAAATAAGAAAGGAATAGGAAGGAAATCTGTGAAGAGGAGAAATGAGTGAAGGGTTGTGAACCAACACATCACCGGAACTGTTAGTATACAGACTTTCCAGGGACTGCTTGGTAGGAAGACAGAGCAATTAAGGTAATGTTCAGACTGCTGTAATGCTGGTATTGGGACCAGGTATCGACCAGGTTTGTTTTGAAGACAAGTTACATCAATTATCCACTCAAAAACATGTCAGTTGGGATGTTTATGTCACAGTATTTTGGCTGAGCATTTAGGACCAACAGTCATCACTAAGAGGCAGCCTTACAATCAACTCTGCTTTATTGCAACTTCCTGGGAGCTTGAAAAAGTTGCGATTATCCAGTGTCTTTTTACAGCATTTGGTCATATGGAAAATGTTGTGATTAAGTAGCAGTTGTAATTATTTAGATTGTGACTGTGCTTTGTAATGATGTTCTTGGCCTCACATGCCCCATAACTTTACAACTTTGAAACAACATCATTTGTGGGAAAGTACATGTTTACGGTCCATTACACTATACAATAAAATCCTGACAAAATGTCACCTAGTGATCTTGATCCATTGTTTCAATCCCAAGATCAGCCCTGTCTTATTTATGTATTTCATCTATGGCATGGCTTGGGGACATAAGTTTTATCTGCCTCTGTGGTGTATTATGGATATGATGCTCGCTTCAAATGCAGATGGTCATTTCATTCTTGATAATATTTGTTAAGAGCAACTGCATGCACTTTATATGAGCGTCACATTTGTGGCATGTCATAAGGAGGATAGGGCTTATGTCGTTAAGTTATGCTAACTCATATGGTACTCACAGTTTCAGAATGATATCACTCACAGTATTTCCTCTATATCTTATGACTTTTTACCCTCTACAGAAATTTGGGCAGGGAGCGACTTTCCCTACTCAACATAAATTTGGGCAGGGGATTTGTAATTTTTGAAGAAGGAATTTTAGATCTTTCTCAAATTCTTTTCAGTTTCTGAGAAGAGAATAAGGGGGGAATCACTGCATGTGCATGTGCAGTGAATTTTTTGAGGGGATTTTGAATGAGGAGGAAATCACATGATCGCACAGTCTGGTGAAAACATTACATCCAACATACTCAATCCAAATAATGATACTGTGATCACAGCTTTTACCTTATATGATACCTTTTTTACCGTAATAATGTTTGTTAGGCTAATCATCTTACCCTCTCTTCATATTGGGCAAGCACTTGAAGGGACAGTCAATACCACCTGCAATGAATGAATGAATGAATGAATGAATGAATGAATGAATGAAGGACCAACCAATCGACTGACAGAATTTATTGACATTAATATTTTGATTGCTTATTGGCTGATAGTTGCAAGATAAAATCAAAGTAACTAAACTGAAATATGGATTCTGATGTGAAAGGGCACTTTAAGTGGAATGTGATATAATTTGAATTTTTGCACGACTCTTTGGATGATTGTTTTGTTATTGAGAAATTCTCAAGCTTGAAATCACAGGCTAGCTAACATCTATGTAATTCTTATCATTTCATTCTTTTCATGCAGGTGGATGCCATTATGCAGCTCTACAAGATTGTGCTACGGGATCGCAGGTACCAAAGTGTACCCCGACAGATCATGATATTCTCTACCCAATGGCACAATGGCATTGACCAGTTCAGGCTCAGGTATACAAAGGAACCAGTCATAGCCATTGCATCAAGAGTGGAGGCATCTGTGTATGGCAATGTGAAACAGGTACATGCCCAGCAGAGGTATTTTTCTCTTTACTTGGGCTAAGTTACTACTTAAGTACCAGATCTTGGATGTTTGGATGGTGTTCAGTTTGAGGAATTTTGCAAAGTGCCAGGAAATTTTGAAACTGATTTGAAATAAGTGTTTAGGTTTTGAAAAATGGTGCCGAGTCCTGAAGGAGTCCTTAATTTTTTGATGAAAGGATACTTAAGTGTGCTGCTAATAATAGTGGGCATGCAAAAGTCTCAAGATTTGTAATTTTATTGATATAAGGTAATATAATGTAAACAATATAGAGAGATGAATAGGTGTCATCCTATTGTTTGTTTATAGAGTTTGGCAGTTTTATGCTAGACCGTCATGCTGACAACAAATAAATTTGCTGAAAAAGGTCCTTAAGATGTCCAGAAGTTTTATCATGGAAAAGTGGTATGAACCCATGTTAGACTGCTCACATTCTGAATTTCTGGTTTCATCGCAGGTTGTGACGATGCTGAGGTGGGAACAAAGGTTGACAAAGTTATGTGCTCTGTTGGATGTTCTGGCAAGCTCGGAACATCGTGTTGCTGCTTTCACATCAGATTTGACAGAGGCTCTCGAGATGTGGCAGGTTGAAATTTTATTGTCCATTATTCTAGGATACTTTGATCATTTTTTGTTTATGCTAGAGCTCCATAAAATATTGTATACTTTCATATGTCTTGCAATCAATCAAAAGAGGCCTAGGTAATTACACTAGGAACTGATATAGGTCCTAAAGATGGTTAGGGCCTTCCAGTATCGAATCTTGTGTTTGTTCTAGACATAGAATGTAAAATCATTTCTTTACACAAAAGCATGGATTTTATGGGCAAATTGTCAGCAATTTGGATAGACTTTAGTTTTTGTTCAGCATATGAGGTTAGTATTATATAATTTACAATTGTTTAGTTGCGATAGTTTTCAGAAGTTTTATCCACTGTGCAGGATGACAGCCATCTACTCTTAACTGTATCACAAACCAAAAAAATTTTAAGTCAAATTATTTTCATCTAATGAAAGTACACACATTAAGCTTTCATGTCAGAGCAATAATATTCAATTAGCTGAAAAGTATGTAGCTTCAAAAAAAAAATTCTTTGCCAATTTCTGTAAATATATCAAGGGCATGTGCAGCTTTGCTAAAATGTTATCCTTGGGAGATGAATATTAACACAGCAATCATAAATACACAATTAATGTAATTAAATTAATACAAACCATTTTGCCAGAAGATATTAGAGGTTCCTCCATATACTGATTCTTCCAAGCAGGTTTCGGCTGAGTCATAAAGAATGTTTTAATCATTTATCCCTTCTCAGGCTGCAAAGTCCCGGGGTGTTTACTGTCTGCTGATCCATGAAGACTTGCCTACTGAGTCCATCATTGAGGCCCGAGATCAGTGGCTTCACTCCTCACACTCTAATCAGCTTATTGTCATGGGTAGGTTATTGCCTCTGTAAATATGGATTTTTAAAAAAAAATCTTCTCTCTCTTTATTAAGTAATAAAAGACTGAAATACACATTTTTTAAATGGGGATTAGGGGGTGGGGGGGAGGTAGTGTCGGGTGAGGGTAGGGTCCTGGTAAGTAGGTGCCAACTTAAGACTCATTTAATCTGACTGCATTAAATATTTCATGGATTACAGAAGAGCTCATTACACTTGTTAAACTCAACAGTCTAAGAAAGGCAATTATCAGATTCCTGTGCAACATCCCATTGGGTCATGGGTCAGAATATATTCCTTTGTCCCCACATACATTGCTTTGTCATCACTGTAATTGGACAACATCATGAGGCATTTCTTAGTCACCAGATCTTTAAACTAAACACAGTGTGCCTAAGATCTCAAAAGCATTGAAAGCAATTGCCTGAATGCGTGCGATTATTGGCCATAAAATGACTGGGTGATCTACCTGATTGAGCTAATGATAATGTCAAGACAAGCAGGTTTTGCTGGGAAATTAGACTATGAGACTTCTAAAATGAACGTCATTATTGCTGAGGAGTGGATATATTTGGCTAGACAGCCAGAATACACCTTGCGGAGCATTTCGGCTGAATTTTATTTTGACATGAGACAAACATTTTTCTGAGTAATCTCACCTTTCTGTCTGTCTGTTTAGCAGAACTTAGTTAATGTACCAAAAAGTTAACTCATATAGGCAACTTGTCTCGCTCACTCAGTGGTTTACCGTCTGACTCCAGATTTGAAGATTGAATCAACTTCACATGAAGCAATTGTAAATAATCTCCATTTTTTAGATTCTGTTGCTGTTTTTAAACCAAGTTGCTTTGCAAAATTCTTGTTTCTCTTTTTGCCTTCTATATTGGCAAATAGTATGATGCTGGGATGTTTCACATTCAGGAAAAGTGTCATCTAGTTCTACAGCTAAAATACTCTCCAAGATGTATTCTGGCTGCCAGCCAAAACACCCCTGCCTTTGTTGTTGTTGCTATTATTAGATACTTGTCCTTTTTCACAGTGTGCACTGACCAGTGCTATCAAGATCTTGCCATCACAAATGCTACCATGGTCATCCACTTTGGGCTGCCTAATTCCAAAACCAAGTTTGGCAACAGAATAGCATGCATGCTGGATTACTTTGAAGACAGGACATCTTCAGTACAGGTAGGCATGTTAGATTAGCTAGTAATTGACAAACATGTCATGCAGTTTTTGAAGTCTGGGGTTATATCTAAATACAGTGAAACATATATATAAAGTGCTCAGTTAATTAGCATATCTTATTAATAAGTATGAATTTCACATGCACTGACTCATCAGTAATTTATCGTTTCATTATTCAAATGGACTGAAATAAGTACATTGTAGTAATAAGTATGCTTTTTCTGTGCACGAAAGGCATATTTATTATTGAGGTTACAGTGTGCACAGTTGGTTTGATTCCACAGCTGCAAGGGTGGCCCTTGCATATAATAAAATGTTTCCTCTCATTCTTTCATATGTCAAGTGAAGCAGTGTAGCTGAATGGTTACAGTGTTGGACTCAAGATCAAAAGTTTGTGGGCTCAATTCTCAATCATGGTCATGTTGTAAATGCCTCGGGACGGCATTCCATTCCCATTTTTCTCAGTCAACTTGTCTATAAACCGGAATGTTTTTATAGAATGTTAGTGATCAACACCTGTGAATAGCAGTGGTTGTGTATGCTTCCCACGGAGTTGAGAAAGTCCTAGAATGATCAAGCCTGCTGGGGTAATAATAGTAAAATGTTTGATAAACCTGGATGCAAGACTTATAAACTGCATTATTTTTATCTGTCTGTTGTCTCTTTCAGCCTGAAATTGAACCTGTGTCGCATGTGTTCCTGACTGAGAGATGTGCTGAACGTGCTCAGAGTTTGTTTGACATTCTGCAAAGGTGCAAGGCTAAATACTCTTCCCAACTGAAGGAGTTTATTCAAGGGCATCAGATGGTGAGATCAGACTTTTAAGTCATTAAACTTCAGAACGTTGCCATACCCTTTCCTTATTAAATGAGTGATCTTCAATGAGAATTTCAGACACTTCTTTGAAATAAATGTCTTTCTGATACTCTTATATGAAGTCCACCAAATTCTTGATAAGTTAGGTCTTTTTCACTCATATTGAAAGGTTGATACCTATTTATTGATCATTATGGCTATCAGTGAAAAATGTTGACTGAACAGAATTTGTCTAGTTCTAACTTTTTGTTGAAGACTTAACAAACACACTATATCCTTCATGTATTTTTATTAAGGCAGAAAGCTATGTTGAGTTTCTTTTTTTCTTTTTTTTACAAACCCAATAAAATAGGACTTTTATTGACCCCTTAGGGAAATTGGTTTACAGTTCTATGCAGTTTTACACATCACATTCATAATACAAACACATAGAATAGTTCATATCATCTGTGTAAATACAAATGAAATACATTACAAAGTCACCACAGATTGCCCACAGTGCAGTGCCCTGGTTCCCCAGCTCTAAAGCCAGTTAATTATTTACGCCTGAATCGAGTGAAGAAGGGGGACTAAGTCTCTTTTTCAAGGACACAACATTGTGAACTGCCTGGCCGGGATTCAAACACACAAACCTTAGACTTGACAGTCTTCAGTTTTTGAGTGCAACTTACAAACCTTATGGCCATCGAATTTTCTTAGGGCCTGTCCATAGAACTGGGCAAGAGAATGAACAGACGGTGGCAGCTTCATCAGCAACAAAACAATCACAGAGTGGAACAAAAAGTCACATTTTAAGTAGTTTTGGTCTCTCTCTCTCTCTCTTCTGTTTTTCCTTCTTTTTCAGCATCTCACTGTCTGTTTATCTTATATTGATGTTTAATTGGTTGTTTAGTAATGTTGTAAAATGATCAATTTACACAAACCTTTACAAAGAATAATTTTTAAACATATTAAACTTCTCTAAATAGAAAAACTAAGGGCATCATTGAAGTCCACATAGACAAAACTGAAGGCATATCAGATTTCAAGAGCATGTATTGCCTTATAATGAAATGCATAATGCATTACATGATTGAGACTTGTATGATATTACTGTGTTGTGTGAAGCTAATGATGCACTGAGCACAAATTTGTGTTATCCTTTTGTCCTCAGACCATGGAGGAGGATCCCAGACGAAATCTGTGCCCACTTTTGAAGTCTTTTGGAGTGTGCATGTACGTTTTGTACTGTAATAGAAAAGATAGTATTCTTCCAGGGTTTGCACAGGCATTTTTATTTGGGACGAATTGTTAAATTTGGATATCCAAATTCCCAACTAAGGAAAATGTCATTTGAAACTGAAATTTTTGTTGAAAGTCTCTGAAGGTCTTTGAATTTTATCAAAAGTCAAGCAGCATCCATATTAAGTGCTACTATGAATTTTTTGCCTTTAAAGCAAAAGTGAGTTCTTATTTAACTTTGCACGGTCATAATATTTTCTGCTTAGCATTTAGACTGCTTGAAATAAGAGCAAGAACACATTTTTCATGAGTATCACACAGGCTTTCTAGTTAATGAAAAGATTGAGCATGCAGTATTTTAAAAGAAAAAGCGTATTTGGATCTTGGAGAAGTCTTGGAAGCAAATACTATTGTGTTAATGATATCTTGTTCATTGAAATGTTTTTCTTTAACTTTCTTGACCTGCTAAAGTGGCATTTCTAAGAATCAGAGTGTTCTTAGAAGGCTGAGGTAATTAAATTAGTGACATTAGAGAAGTTTGTTTATTTGTTTTGCGCATGCTATCTTATTTCATATTTGCCTTCACTGTAGTAACCAAGAGAGATGTGAGAATCGTCACCGACTCATACCCAGTCAAGACCTCAAAACTGGGGAGATCTCTCAGAACAGCCTACCCTCAGATGGAGAGGTCAAGGTTAGTTAAATGTGTGTTTTAGCTGATAATGTAAGTTAATTTGTATACTTGTACCAATGACATTTTATAGTTTGTGAATATGTGCGCATGCAAATGTTGCAGTGTTTGGGCATACTGTTGATCTTGCAGTGTGTGGGCATACTGTTGATCTTTCAGTGTTTGCATCTGTGGTCGTGTGTATTTGTGCACACCTTTGCTATGTTCGTTTTTACCAGCGTAAAGTCCTCAGAGCTCATATTTTCCACGGGCTAAGCACTCAGTGAAGAAATTTTGTTATTGTTTTAGTCTGATATTTTTTTTTCTTGTCGGGGAATGCTTATTTTTATGAGAGAAATGTTGCTTAGGTGAATATTTACTTCAGTCTTGATCTTGATCATAGTTGTCTTGTCAATCCTTAAAGAAGGTATTTCATTCATATTTTCTCTGTATGTCTGTTTGCTTAGCAGGTAAAAAGGCCAAGTGCCCTATAGGCAGTGGAAGATAATGTCTGGATACTTGGGCAACACCTGTAAATCATTGTCCTGGGAGCTGGGAATGTTGTTAACTTTTTAGTCTGTTAGGGTAATAACACATGCATGAGCAAGCATTGTCTGAATATGAGATCTGGAAACACATGCTTATCATCATTCTCTTTTCCATCATATGCTCTTCTAGATTCAAGTGCTGCATGTAGTAAATGCCAGCCGTTACTACTGCCACCTGGTGGAGCATCGGTCTGACCAAGACAATATGAAGACCAACTTGAGACTGGAGTACCAAAAACTAACCCTGGACATGGTCACTTTCTTCTGTAAAGAAGCCAACCATGTACCATATGTACCCAGTAAAGATCCGTGTAAGTTTCATGGGTTTGTAACAATGTGGTAAGACTGCTAAAGCAAGGTCCTGAGTAAAAGTATGTGAATCATGTATGAGGAGATTGTACGTCTGAGAGAATCTGAGTGAAACTTTATTATTGTAAGGAGTCTTTTCACTATACAAGTAATCTAAACTGCCTCAGAACGAGTCAGATGTATCTTATCTACAATCGCAAATCCAAGAAACCAATATTTTTGTGCACGAAAATGAATTTATTCTTGAATTCTGCAAGAAACAAAACAATTCAATATCAGATCACCTCCATCAAGATCTAAATCTTGATATCACAGTTCCTAGTCCATTGACATATGGTCTGAATTATTCTTGATTAGCTAGCATGTTATCATTTGTCTCTTGTTTCAGTTGAGGATGGTTTGTGTGCTTTCAAAGATGATGAAAATCAATATTACAGGTACAGACGTTTGTATGTCTTGGAATGTACTTAATTTGCATGCATCATTATGTACATTATATATGGGATCTGATATGCCTAAAGATGTGTAGATATAGATGACCAACATGCTATAGTCCGTAAACTTTGCTTTGTGCAAGCTATTCATCGAATTACTCAAGAACCCGCTGTTAGATTTCTCTGAATATTTGCATCAACTTATACTTTCTTATGGACGTTACAGATATTATTTTTTGTCAACAGAATAATAACGGGTATCTAAATTCCCTTCTTTAATCTATATAAATTGGNTTCATTCAGAGCCAGAATGATAAGAGTTAAATGAAAGAATAAGGGTTGGACCTCTGACAAAAAAAAAGAATATCTGAAATCTCTACCTGTAATCTTGGGACTTTAGGTCATATGCAAAGTACTGTTTATGAATGAAAGGGCCATGTATTTATTGACATGAAACCTCTGTCTTTACCATTCTAGAGCAAAAGTGATGGAGGTGAAGGATGGAACCAGGGCTGAGCCTATGAAGCAGGTCAAAGTATGGCTAGTGGACGCTGGCTGCTACAGTTACGGAACCATTGATCAACTTGTGAAACTGCCCAAGAGAATAGCAGATGTTCCTTATCAGGTAAGAGGGATTAGGCACGAGAGAGTGACAATGTGTGAGAAAGTGAGAGGAAGAGGAATCTGACAAAGCAGTACCACTTTGGATCTATATAAGACAAGCTTAGTTCCCTGTTCCTTGCATGAATTCATTCATACCTTACTTGCTTTGTTTAGTGTTCTGCAGAGTGGTAGCCATTTTCATACGATGGACACATCATCTATGTACATGTATATGTTTATGTACATGTTATGGAACTTGCATATTGCTGAGGCTACTTTAACTGGGTCAGTGACATGCTCACTTCTCAGAGTTATAGATTTTTTTCTCTCATTTCCCTCGCCTTGTCTTTATTTGTGTTGTTTATGCAAGTCAATAGGCCCAGCGCACTGATTTCTTTATCATCACCCCACTCACACCTATTACAAACTAGAACTTGCTGGCTGTATATATCAAACTGAATACTTGACAGCAGCTTTAGCAAATTAGATACAAATGCTATTTTAGTCTGAGAAAAGTTGAAAAATTCAGGTTAAAAAACATTGATTGTGTGATTACAAAGGGGAAAAAAGAAACAGCATGCTTGCCCTTACCAGATTTCATGGTGGCTGTTTTTGAGAACATTGCTTTTGGACAGTTCACCGTATATTATATGAGGTACCCACAGTAACCTTTGATGCAAATATTTGAGACTTACCAGTGACAGAGTTTAGATAGTAAACATAAGAGCTTTGCTAATATAATCAGACTAGTCAGATGATTGGACTTGTTTGGCACTTTACAGCTATTTATGCTGCCTTTTATAATGTCTGTAGATCTTATTCATCAGAACATGTGTGTTAATAGGCATTGCTGGTGCAAGTGTGAAATTATCAGTAGCTGTGGTTTCAGTCCAGTGAATTTCATAAATAAACTCTGATGATAAGAGGCCATGTTTATCCTCTAGAATATCTTTGAAAGTTTGAATGCTTTGAGAGTTTGTATCACACAGCTTTAGGAATCAAAATTTAAAGCTTTGATTTTTTTTTGTAAATCATTTCTTGCAGGCTGTTGAAGTTTACCTGTGTAGTATCAAGCCCATGGATAACGACAGTGAATGGACAGATAAGGTATTCCAGACGTTGTTGGTAGACCTCATTTTAGAATTTAAAATTTAAAAAACTGTGAAGAAGGAACATCATACAAAGTAGCCCACTCAGTGCTTACTTATTCACACTCAGACAGAACTTATTACAGTTTAAGATGTAATCACGCAATCTAAGTGTGTCTGAAGTTTTGTACTTGGCTGAGCTAGTGTTTTAAGCAAATAGTAGTCACAGCTTGAGGGTGTCACCAGCTGTCAGTGGTCTGTGAAGATGTAGAGAATGGAAAAACAAAGTTACTTGCATTCTGTCACTCTTTGTTTTCTTGTTTGTAATGTTCTAAAATACAAGACTGGGTTCTTAATGTAAGGGAGATAACTGAAATATTAATTCTTTGAACAAAGTGCAGAACCTTGCTCTACAGAACTCTGATAATGCCATGATGCATGGAAAAAAATAAAGTTGTAGAAGTATGCTTTATATAATGTGATCTAATGAACAGAAATAGGCTTAAAAGCAATGAAATGAAATTTTGACATCACTGTTTCCCTTTTAACAACAGGCCAACTTGTTTGTTCATGATCTTGTGGAAGGCAAAGAACTGATCGGCCGCATCATGTTGAGGTAGGACAAATTTTCAAATGGTTAGTTGTTTGAACAGATTACTCGTTTTGTGATATATTCCATCTATCCATGTCGATCTGTTCACATCCATCCTGTCCCATCCGATCCCATCCCATCCGATCCCATCCCATCCCATCCCATCCCATCCCATCTATACATTTATCCAACTATCCCACTGTTGCAAGGTGGTCATTAGATGCCCATTTCATATTTCACTATTACGAGATCAAGTTTGTTGAGGGTAAGTAAGCAGAGGTGCAATTTTAAGCAGTCCTTCCTTACATGATTGTCCAGCACAATCAGTTTTGCCACTCTGGTCATGTGTTTTACTCTTACAGTGAGAGTGATTTTTTTTTTTCTTTACATTTCCCACCGCATGATGTTGAAGCAAATTTAAATGAAAAAAATGCTATAATTTTAAAAAGAAGAGATCCAGTCATTTTAACCACTTAACCCTACATTTCATGATTTCTCCCAAAATTTCTGAAAAGTGATTTTCCCCTTATGATGGCTTTTCGTAAAGCCATTTTATCCTACTATAGGGGAAAATCTCTGTGAGTGACAACACGAAGCACAGCACATTGCTCCCTTTGAATTTCTAGTCAGTTCATTTACCAGTTCCATTTAAATGCTTGTAAATTTTTTTCCACTAGGCTGTATGCAACTGTCTAATCCACCAGTGTCATGTTAATGTGTCTCTTCCTCTCCTCAGGGTTGGTATGACCCTTTGGCTGTTCCCTTTAGTCCATCGGGTGAGATTACACTCTGTGGGTATTGCCAATGACTTCAGTGTCAGACAAGAATTATTGAAATACAAGTACGCAACTCCACATTCTGAGGTACGGTCCAGTATTTTTTTTTACTTTTTCCTGGCTTTGCTGTAAAGTTGTTCTATGTGAAACATTTTAATGGAAATATGTTCTTTATATACATTTTGAAACAGCTACACTGAAGGTCAAATGGTCGTAGGTTCAATTCCTTTCATATTTTAAATGTTTGAGGGTGCATTTTATTCATACTTTCTTTAATTTATCTATTGGGTTCATGATTGTAAGCAGTGAAAGCTTTTATTTGAGTGCCAGTGCTTGGTGCCTGGAAATTAGCCACAGCAAAGAATTCTTTCTAGGGAGTTGAGTAAGGCATTGACTGGATAGGAAACTCATGAACTCCATTATTGTCATTACTGATATCACAGCACTAATTTTCAAGAATTGAAGATCCATATGGTTTGTGGACTGTCAAAACATTTTATTAGGGCATCCTTTTATTCATTAATGATTGCACACAGATTAAAATGACTTCCTGTTCCTTGTATACCGTCATTTACCAACGTCCTCGTTCTTTTAATGGTTCCAGCACATTCAACAGCTGTATGAGCTGTGTAGAGGGAAGACGGAGATACCAGAGAAGATGATGAGACATTACTATGATTACTGCTCGTGAGTTTTTGTGGGGTTTTTTTTGTTTGTCTTTGCTGAATGTTGTCTCACTCTGTCTCTACCATTTGTCTATGGGTGAATATGTACAGTAAGTCATATGTTAATCCAGCTGTAACTTTTAGTCTTGAAGTAACTTTCCCTTGTTACATGATTTAAATAAGCACATCGTCATGCTTATAAGATAATTGCCTCAAATCATTTTTTTGGCTGAAGAAGCTGTTACCATTGGTGCAGGGATCTTAGACAATGACATCATCGAGTTATGGGTGATATTTACTAACTGCATTTTAAACTGCTTGACTGCTGAATAACACTTAGGCATTTATAGAATTCAAACGTTCATTAATCAAAACAAATAGTTTTTTCTTCTATGCTCAGAATGGCAAAAAATGAGTGTGGCAATAATCTTATGAGCGTGATGACATATTGTTTTAGGTCATGTGTATTTCTACCTGCATACTGATATTGATATAACATTTCAATAACATTTCATACACAAAAGTGCAGAGGTTGCATTCTGTCAGATTTGTTTACATGTCAGATCTTGAGGGTGTATTATATGACACATTGTAACCCTTGATGAAGGCATGACTTTTTGTGAGTGTATGTTAGTGCGCTGCAATAACAATAGTTGTGAAAATGATGCGACTGAATGAGACTCATTTACAGTGCTAGATGATAATGTGAACACAATCCTGTCTTTCTTGACATTACACATCTCATACACATAAAACTCTTTTTGTTGTTACTGAAGAGCTACATAAAATGACAAGTGGGAAAATGAGTCTTATAATCTTTCAAGACAGTCAGCGGATCAGCATCTGTTGAGCACAAAATATACTGAACATTGGGATTGAGAGAGGAGAATGTTTTTTTGTATGTTTACATTGTTACTGCTGACATGTATTAATGGGGAATGCATCTTGATTTTTCACAGGCCTATTCTTCTATGATTCTAAAACCGTCTGGACAAAATTGTTAAGAAAATCCGACCTAGTAGTTTAGTCTTACAACAAGACATGGCACAGTATGGCCATAATTGTGCCAGTGTGCTGTAAAACCCTAACTCAAACTTCTGTGGAAGTTCCTAGGCTGCGGTCCACATGAATCACACACACATAAGACAAATCACACACACATAAAACATAAGGGTTCACATGAGATATCCCACAGCGCAGTGAGAAATGCATCATCATTGTGCATGCAAAAGTTGTAAAACATACCTTTGATTTCTTCCACTCAGGGAGATGGAGATGACACAGGAAACCTTGACAGGCAACACAGAATATCATCCAGTGAGCATAGCAGCAGTCATCAGTCCTGGCTTGTTTTACCTGCAGAAATGGGACTCTTTTTCTGAGTGTGTACAGCTTTTCTCTTCTTCATTGTAGATGGCTGGAAATGAGTATAACATAGCAATCTATTTTCGATCTCAGGAGTCAGATGCACCAACATACGTGTACTTAGCAATTGAAACAATTGTCCATTCTCCGGCCTATGTTAAGGAAATTTAGTGATAGAACTTCTTAGTCAGAGCCTTGAACATGGCATCCATTATCTGCAAGTGCAACGATTTGCAATGCAACCAGCCATGATTTATTTAAACATCAGTTAAAAACGAACCTGTCCACAAGGTGTTTGTAAATATATAGGTTGAGTTTGTAATGTGATGTGTATCTAATAGTAGTGTGTATACTATTAAATGCCTCAGACTATTTGAGGATGAAGGACTATAGACATCTTCTTTTTTTCTTTCTTCGTCTTCTTCTTCAAATTATAATTATTAATATTATTATTGTGTTCTCATTTGTTTCTTTGTACTTTTGCCCTTTAATGTGTCTTGAAGTTGCAAAATGGAGATGGTAAATTAATACTTTTTAATGATATTCTATCACCTCTTGTCCTATGATCACAATAATAATATTGCTTCTGTGGCATGAGTAATAATAATGTGTTATCATGTGAGGAGGCATTGCATGGAAATAAGACTCAAACCTTCATAGACAGATAGGAAACTAATAATTTGGAGAGAGAGAGACGACAGCGGATCTTCAAAGGAAGATATCCCCGTCTGGCATCTTTTGCATCTTTGACTTCCTGACATTAAAAAGGCTGAGGCATATTTAGATCATGACTCCCAGATGTCATTCTGATCAAATTTTTTTTTTTTTTGGGGCCTTAAGAGGGATTTTAACCCACAGCCTCTTAATATTTTAATATCAACATTAATTATCATTTTTACTTTAGACTTGAGAAACTGGAGGCACAAATTGTTGAAAAGATCCAAGAAAAGGAAAAGAGCAGTGAAGAAGAGCAGAAGCTTGACTCCAGCATCCAGCTAGAGAAGGGGAGTGTGTGTTTGGCCAAGTCTGTGGATGAGAGGTAGCTGCTTTGTATGCATTGGCATGAAAATGTACTGTAGAACATTTGTCAGACCTCATCTGGCGGATTTTGAAATTATTAATGTAATGTAGTCTTTATTGTTATTCATAATTTTTTTTTTTAATACATTTAGAATACCAATGTGTTCAATTAGCCTGTGCTGTACACTAGTGTGGGCAAGTTTCATCCCAATGTATTTTCAGCCTAAAACTGTTTTATCCAAAATAAAGTTCCTGCTGCAACGATAATTAACTACTTGCCTAACAGAATATTCCCAAAATACCATGACTGGAAGGGTGGTGAACGCTTTTATACATATGTCCATGTTTAAACAGGAATTTTCAATTGTCGTTTGTGAAGACAGACATGGGATGGACTTTGAGTTGTGTCTGTTCAGTGAAGATCCAAGAAAAGTTCCAAGTTGCAAATAAGCAAAAACAAAAATTCCCAGCTTATTTTGGTATGGATGGAAATTGTTAATGTGAAGATGCTAATCAGGCATCACCAGGAAATTAAACTTGCTACTGTATAGCTTTGATTATTATTGTTAAAATTGTCTATCTACAGATGGTATCGAGCCAAAATAATCTCAGACTTCCTTGATGATGAGTGGGAAGTTTTCTTTCTGGACTACGGTGACAGGGAGAAAGTGTCCAGTGCAGCAGTCAAGCCACTGCCTAGGGAACTGGGTGAACTGCCCTGTCAAGCCATTGAGTGTGAGCTGGCATACATTAAGCCAAAAGGTACACAGGGTTATTTTGATATGTTGTATTTCAGATTTTTAGTCTATGCTCTGTCATTCTCGTTTCAAAGTGTGCTATCATGCTTTATGAAAACGTGACAGTTTATCACTTTGTGATGGGAGCAAATACTTGAAGAGGGGACCCTCAAGAAAGCTTTTTAGATACGGTCATCTCCATTTAATTGCAACTCCTCCAGGTGTATGTGAAACAGTTGTCTTTAAAAGGAACGGCAGTTATCCAATGACTGTTATTTAGAAATACTGCCTTTTGTTATGTAAAAAGTACTGCAATTAAACAGAAAGTTGTGATTAAAACAGGGTTAAGAACTAATAAATTGGTTATGGTTAATTTATAGTTACTTTCATTGTCATACCTCCAGAAAGAATTCGTATTTCACATTTAGTTTTGATTGAAAGGGATGAACACATTTCTAATTCATTTTCAGTCAGCTGAAAGATAGATCTAACCAACCTTTCAGTTAGTGAAGTTGCTGTTTAATTGGACAACTGATATGTAATCAACAGAGAGGAAACTTTCTGTTCTTTGTCTGCTGTCATGTCTTTAATGGGTTCCAGGGGTTTCAAACAGTAATCTATATTTCATCCCCATTGCGGAAATATTGCCAAAGAAAGATAAAGTGTTTAGAAAGTAGATGCTATTCATAGTTTATGAAAATGCTACTTATGGGGAATGTAACTGAGTTTAAGAGAAGTCTGAGAGGGGGTTACATGAGCCCATGAAGTCCACAAAGTGCCAGTTGTGTGAAGAATATGTTTCTCTTGCTGTAAACATTAGTTCCTTTGGGGGCAAGCTCAACAATTTCTGTACACCCTGCTAACATATTGTTGTTTTTTACTGTTTGGCAAATTAGCAAAACAGACATGCCTTGTCTATTCTTGCCCAATCACCATCTGTTACAGCATCCTTAGGGTCCATTGACTGACAGTACTTAGTCTCTGTTGATTTATTATTCATCTGACTGATCACTTGATTTATTATTCATCTGACTGATCTCTTCCACCTCTCCTTGTTTTTCTCAGCTCTCCCTTTCTCACTGCCCATCTTCACCATTCTTTTAACACTGCTGAAACCTGCCACTTCTGTCTCATCTTTCTTGTATATATAAAAATCTGTCAGTCTGCACCGAAAACAAAAGTAATCTAGATATAAGAGATACTAAAGCTTTTCTTGTAAATTTTCAACAGTTAGAACTTTCTTTAACAAGCTAGTGTCTAACTCAAAGACAGTGGTTAGAAAAGGAGGAAAAGAGAGACTGTAGATTTATAAAATTAGACTGGAAAAGAGGGATGCATAAAACTGTTTGGTCTAAGAGTGGAACCACATTCATCTTAAGCTCAGTGTACATTTAGGAGGGAATTATATAGGGATGCCAGTGGATCACAGGGTCATGCTCTCCTTCGGTCTGTCACTAGCTGATTTCCACTCTCCCTGCTTCCCTGTCTCTTACATACTCTCTTGCCTCATCCTTGCATTTTTTTTTCTACCACCTTTACAATTTATAATCCTCCCACCTTGTACTGTTGCTGCCGCTGCCAACTGATCAGCTCTTTCATTTCTACATATCTGATGTTTGTTGTGTGACTGGTATTCATTCATCAGATGAGAAATGGCCCATCAGTGCACTGGATATGATGTGTGACCTGAGCTACTATGTGGATGGGGACAAGAAGAAACTGTTTGCAAAGGTAGGTTAACCAGATTATATTAGAGCAGACATGCTTTTTGAAACGCAGACCTGGTGTCCGGTGTAGTAATTTTGTACTCCTACTAACCTGAGAACTTACATATCCCAGAGGATTGCTTTCTCATGCTCTTTGTCTTTTTTTTTAATATTTTGGCCTGAGCATTTTTAACTCTAGGGGGTGGCCTTTAACAATGATTTGTACTTCCTTTTAATTTTGTTTTGTGTCTTTTTGCTTCAAAATGTGATTTACAGAACTCAGTGACAGCATTTATCACAGCAGCAATAAATAGGCTGAACTTTTCAACAGGTTTTTCTAGAAGTCTTAATTTAATCCCAGACCTGTTTCTAGAGTCAGCGACAGTTCTCTTTCTGTTGATCCTAGCACTCTGCTTCTATCAGCGCCAGCCAATTCATACTGTCACTGTCTCACAGTGTAAGCTGCTGACTGATCACTTGAATGCTATGCTATCCTAGCTGTAAGTCCATTATAATTTCCCAGTCCAGCAGATAGTGATGGATAGTGAATTTAATACAGCTGATTTTTGTATATTTATACATATATCACGCCACAAAGATTAATTCACATTGTCATTGTTGTTTGCCTCATAGAGCCAAAAAATTATTTTCCCCCAGCTGCCTAAAGAACTTCTGTACTGATCAGAGATACCTTCTGTTTTGCTTAAACAGGATGCTGTTTAAGATACAACATAGAGGCATTACTGAATTTTGGATATGATCCAGAGGCCCAGTGAAAAGGAGTAAATAATGTATTTTCAGTATTTTCAAGCATGGTCTGGGCATGGTTAATAAAACTTCTTAAAACTTGTTAAAACTTATTGTAGCTCAGATACTAGTTAAAAATGAATTAAAGAAATGTCATTGTTGACCTTAGGTAGATGATGGGGTTGAAGCCAATTACACCATTGGACAGAGGCTGGTGGTTGATCTTCATGACACCAC
Source organism: Ellobium chinense (assembly GCA_033807755.1). Taxonomy (NCBI): domain Eukaryota; kingdom Metazoa; phylum Mollusca; class Gastropoda; order Ellobiida; family Ellobiidae; genus Ellobium; species Ellobium chinense. The sequence goes on from JAWQUT010000189.1 coordinate 813,787, forward strand.
CAGTGGGGACGTCATATTTTCTCAGGAACTCGTATGGAGGCATGTCGCTGTGTGTTCTGATGAGTCGTCTCGGTATGAGGTAATGGCATTTTACCAGCATTATACATCATGCTATTAAACAGTTGAGCATTGAGAAATTCGAATTCCTTGGAACTGCCTTGTCATGTTCAAGTAGCCATGAATTAACACACAAATAAATAAGCAGCATGTTTTTTAACCACCTTTGAACGCCTTCATAAATAAGAAAAGGACCCAGACTTTTTATCTATATGTAGTTTAATGTTTTCTTGAAATTTCTTCTGAGGCATTCATGGTTCTGTTTTTGCATTTCCCCTAATTTGAAGAATACAACTTTAGGGCTTTCTACGATTCTATTGTTGTTATCTTACAGAATTTGTTGGGGAAACCAGCTCTCCAAAACCAGATGTTTTTCAATCCGCTGGACAAGATAGCTTTCTTGGCTGCAAATATATACTGGTGTGAGGTGAGTAGTTGTGAAATATAAAGGAAGAATTAAACTCTTTCATAACTCCAGAGTAATTTATGCTCCACCGTTGTATCAATGTGTTTCATATGTATGACATCAACTCTAGCCATCTTGAGCTGTAGCTTAAAAACGATCCAGAGGATAAGCACAGTTTTCTGTTTAGAAATTACATGGTTCTACTGTGTAAGGCTGCATATATCTGTCAGTTATCAATTTTGCTTTTCTTATTTTTCAGCTTTGCTTAGAAGAGAACTCTGCAATAATATTTCCATTACACAACAAGCAATATTGACCTTCAAGCTTATAGTTGTATAGCAATAACAGTGTGTTGCTAGGATTGCAAATGACACCGCTATACTTGCTCTCACTTACTGGATCAGTACTTTGCCAATGGTGATATACCCATGTCCTTTTACTTCTATTTTCTTTAGAATCATGAGGATGCCTTGAAGCAAGCCGATGAACTGTGCTCTCTTATGTCTCTCAGGGTTAGAGGGTGAGAAATTAATTTGTGAATGTCACTGGAGATAATAATAATGTAGTTAAGTCAGGCTGATATTTAGTGAAGCAATCTCACATTATTAGAGCATTGCTTACGAACTCTGAATAACTCCCAACTTCTGATACAGTCTCTTTACCACAGTTTTCAACAACTGTTGAATTTGGGCTACCATTACAATGTTAACAATGGTTTTCTGACATAGGTTGCTTTTGTATTGAATTTGCCATTTGATGAAATGGTGGTTTTTGCATTACGAAGAGTGCGCTCTAGTCTCTTAATCTGCACATTGCCACCCCCATATCCAAATTCTTCAGATTACACACAATTAAGTCAGTCAGGAATGGAATTAGATGGGAATTTGTAGACTGACATTTTGAAAAAGTGATAAGCAAAATAGTAGGGATGATGGTAATTTTGTTGATCAGCTAAAAAGAAAATTATCTTTGTTTGTGAAACAATACAAGGCATAAAGTAATTTTAGTGACAAACAACATGTAATGCTATTCCGTAATTTGAGTACGTCACAGTTTGGTCATTTGAAGACGTACTGTTTACAGTAAAATGAAATGAATAATATAGCAAAAGATATGTCAGTCTTAAGTTTCTGCACTTGACAACAGTAAAACCTGTGATGTAGGGACACTGTAGGGAAATCAGAAAAGTGTCCCTACATCACAGGTGGTCCTTCATCNATGAGAGGGTAATGTGGGCTTCGTAGGTCTAATATTGTGCAACCAGTATTACGTCTGTGGTGCAGAGACATGGTCTTCTTCCCACCCTCATCTCCCCGCCACCACAGTCACCGTGCCGTACGCTCTGCTCTTTGATGTAGGTCTTCGCGATGATTTTTGGCCTCTGGCTTTCCGACTCGGGAAATGTGTAAGGCACACGTGGTCGCTCGTCACAGGGAAGACGGCTCTTTGATCGGTGTCCGCGCCTCGCGATCAGAGGGAGCCGCTGATCGGAGGTCGGTTTCAGTGTAAAAACGGTCGGTGAACAGTANCAGTAAAATGAAATGAATAATATAGCAAAAGATATGTCAGTCTTAAGTTTCTGCACTTGACTATTTGTAACAAGTAACTGATTCTGTAATGATGCCTTACTTTTCAAGTGGAAAAGTGAAAACCAGAAAAGTGATTCTCAGATTTGAAGGAAGGTGAAAGAACTTCTTTCGTATATTTATTTCTGCTCTGAGCTTCCATATATTCTGATCTGTAGCCATATTTTAACCTTTTTGAATAGCTCTGTTATGTATATTTTAATGAAGTTCTAAATATCAAGAAAATTGTTCACCAGGTCCAGAAAAAGTATGGAATCTCAATTTTTAGATTCTACATGAACCCTGATTACTTCCTTGTGACTTGATTGTACCTATGTCATCATACACTCCATTCTGTGCTGACGTTTCTGTTTTTTTTTCTGTCCAGCTGGGATGTGGCCCTCGAGCAGAGAGGAGTGCTGCCCTCCATTGTGAAGGTGGTAGGCTACATCCCTGATACTGAAGCCCATGGTATCCTTCTCAAGTGCTTGACCTCATGCTGTTTGGATAGTGCTAGGTATCTACTCTCTTTTTGTTTTTTTCCTCCCCTCCTTTCTCTCTTCTCTTCACCCTCACTCCGTCACTGCCCTCTTCCTAACCTTTTTCTTGTAAGCTTCAGGTGGATCCATACTTGGACAACAACAGGGATAATTTGTAGAGAGACAGCTTGATGAGTTGTGAACTGAGCACATATTGTCTCTGGTGGGGCATAAAATGTAAGAGCTATCCGCCTCTATGCTGTAGCATGGGATAGTAATAGATGTGCACCTCTATGCTGTACCCTGGTTGTGACATTCGAATCAAGTGCAGAAGGTCATTTTGTCCTGTGTGATGAAATACACAAATGACAATCTACACCCAAGGTGAGTGTCACATCTTTGATATCGCATAGAAACGAATAGCATTTACATCCTTGTGCCATATCAGACTGCACATACATAAACCATTCTCTCTGTCCTTCCTGTCAAGCTTCATGCTCATCTAACCGCCTATCCTCTAACTTCCTTCTTACTTTTTCTATCCCTTTCTCCTGATCTGCCTTCCTTTCTCCCTTCCTTTTTATTGTCCCCCTCCCTTCCAACCTCCTTTTCGGCCAGCCTGTACAACTTCTGTTAGAGGCAGGAAACATTTAAGCAGTATGATCTAAGGTGGTACATCTTCATTTTTGTATGAATGCGCAGAGTTAATTGATGAAACATCTTTTATTTTTCTTCACACTATAGGCTGCTTGGTGTGGCAATTGCTGAAAATTTAGATGCGAACCTGGTATTTTGTCTGGAACAGGTATGTTAAAAAATGTACACATTTGCATCATTAAGTCCCTTTCATAATATCTGGTGGTTGGGCTTAATTATTATAGTGTTGGACACAAGATCTAATGTTTGTATAGTCTCATTTTTCCACTGATGGTCATCCTGTAAATGCCTTGAAAAAACATTTCCATTTTCCTCAATCAACTTGACTATGACATAAGTAGCCTACAATAAACAGAGAAAGATACTGTCACGATGTTAGTGATTAGTATCTGTTATTGGCAGCGGTACTCGTACTGCTTTCTTCTTAGGGATTTAAAAATGTCCTTGAGTGATATGGGCTGCTATGGCAGTAATAGCATGAAGTTTTATTAGGGGCCAAGGGTCCAGATACAAGACCTGTAAACCTTGTTTTTATAAACATTATGTTATATAGTTTTTTGGGGCCCAGTATGGGCAGAGCTTTGAACTTAACGTTTGTAAAGATTGCTGTCATATTTCCAAGAAGTTCTTTTATATACTGTCTTCCTATGTATTTGCTTCTCTTATCAGTCAGCTTTTGTTCATTTTTCTGCCTTTGTCTGCCAAACCACATTCACAGGAGCATACAAACACACTGAGTCATTGTAAGTATAAGCACAGCTTGACACTGCCAAACAGAAATTAGAAACGCATTGAAAATGGCTTCACTAAGCTCACTGCTGTGGCATGGAAGTACAGTTTCAAACTACTCTCTGAAATATACCACTGTAGCCTGAGTGAATATGTAAGCCACATGTTCAGGGCAAAAGGATGAATTTCTTTTAAGAATTTCTAGTCCATCCAAGTCACACTGATGCTAGGCTGGGCTCAAAATGAAGCATATTTTTCTTTTAAATGAGATTCAACTGACTAATGATTAAAGAAGAGAAGATAAATTATTTTGGTCGTAGTGAAAGACATAAATCAGGATTGCTATGCTCCATAAACTTTTCAAAAATGGCATTAGCCTTGAACTTACTTGCTTTCAGGTGAGCAGACCAGACATTCAGTCTCAGGCAGCCCTGGCTGTGTCTCAGCTGGTGACACTGGACAGGTGAGTATTTCAGTGGAGGGTGGGGTTATAGAGTTAAAACATTGATGTATGTTGGTAGTCCAGTAGGCACAGGGGCAAATACACTTAAGGAAGAAGAAGATGATAATAATACTCAAGAACCACTCAGAAAAGTACAGGAATTCATTAGAAAAGTACAGGAATTCATTTTTACCTTCAGTTAGAAGACATTCAAACTGTACCAGTATTTCTTGAGTTCGCGATGTTCAAAATTATTGTCTGACAGCACTTGTGTGCTTACAGGGTATGGCAGTATAAGAGGAAGGGAGTAAAATTATAGTGCATGATTGACAATGTGTACGAATATTTGGGAGAATCTCCATATAGCCTTTGCCCTGTGTGCATGGAAAAAAGTGTACCTAATATTGAGGTATCTTAATATCAAATCCACCTGAATAACGAAATGATGGAATCTGTGCATGCGAAGTCCATACTTAATGATAAGATACACTTAATAAAAGTATACTTGACTGTCAAGGTTCCACTGTATTTTTCTTGTACAGTATCGGACAAATTTTTGTAAATGATGAATAAAGCATTATCTTGTCTTAAATGCCATATCCAGTAGACTTATTCAACTTCCTCAGAGAATATAGGCTTTCCCTTGGCAGTATAAGTTTCCATACATCTTTTTGTGACCTTAAGCATTTAACGCCTTATAGATGATTCAGCGATTGAGGCTGTAGTCCGAAATTCTTTTCATGTGAATTTTAGGTTCCTCAGTGCAGTGGATAGTGCTGGCTATCTGGTTCCCACCATTGAGAGGTTCTTGAACAGACATCAGAATTCATCAGTGGACCTTGAGGTAAATACTGCAAGATGATGAAGTCAACATTTTCTTCTTGGTCATGATGTATGAGAAGTCTTGAAGGGTTAATCAGTTTATGACTTATCTTGGTGAGACGGGTAATCATGTCTTGTGACTGGTTAAAATTGAAAATAGACACAGTGGTTGTTATGGTCATTTTCACTGAAAATTAACAACACAGGAAGCATTTTCATGTGAAGTTTGCTTACATTTGTCTGGCTTCAATGACTAACCTAATATTTATTTTCACAGCTGGCAGTTTGTCCCACATGTCTCTTATTTATGCCATATTTTAAATGAACTCTGTTAAACTGTTAGATTGATGAGGTTACTGATGACAAGTTTTCATGGTCATTACCATGTAGAAGAAATGTCAGATTTACTTTTCCTTGCTTAATTCCATGCATTAAATAAGGCTGCTGTTTAGGAACATAAAAATCTCTTATACATCACTTATGCTCCTGAATCGAAGAACATTATAATTTGGGCTCCAAGCCAGCAGAAATCTACCGTTTAACTCTTTGCTTATTTTTGTCATAATTCATTTCATTTATTGCTGTAATGCCATTTTTTTTCCTAAATGTCAAGTTGTTGGTTGGATTGCTTACAAAAGCTTTTTTAAAATCATTAACCTGTTAATCTGAAACCTCCGCATGTTACATATATTTATGGTTTAGCTTAAGCATACTTTTGCAACACAAGGACACTTAATTAAAGTAAAATTTGATACAGTATTATAGCTGTGGTGCACATGGTGTAAAGACAAACTTTTGAGAACTGCTGACATAATTGACAAAACCTGACTTCTTAAATGTAGGAAGTTATTAACACTGAAAAAAACTATGGTGTCACCCAAGATCACAAATTCATTTGAACTCTGATTCGGAATGTTATACTGTTTCAATAAGCTGCAGTGCAGGACAGCAATGGCTGTAGGTTCAAATTCTCCAGTTTTCTGTAAATGATAACCATAACAACAGACATCTGATATCATGACCTAGGTATGGTCCACCTCTCTTCAAGTGGTGGGGCTGAAACACTTGACTTTTGTGTGAATGGGATATTTCCTTTTTACCATTTAAAGAACAATCAGTGAAAACATTATTATTTTAATATTCATGCTATAACAAATAAATGTTTGAAATGTTCTTTGGGATAATTTGTTTCTTTTTTATTATTATCAGGTGCTGAAATGCTTGTGTAGTGCATCAGCCAAACTTGTTAAAAGTCCTGAAGGAAGGTAAGGTTTAAAGCTGTTGACCAAACTGCAGCTCTCATAAGAAGGCTTTGGTTATTTGTTGGGCTGCCACAGATCTGGGAGAAAAGAAACTTTGTTATTGGTATTTCCAGGTCGGAAAATATCTGGAAGTAGCCAAAAAGATTAGCTCTCGTAAGAAAGAAAAATCTGAAACATTGGACTTGGACTAGTTCAGAATTTGTTCGGAGCTACTGCTGTGCTTCACCCATATAGAAAACTTGTTAAACATTGTGTTAATTCCATGGTGTTAAGTGATGGTTTTCCATAACTTGTTAATCATTGTGTTAATTCTGTGCTGTTAAGTGATGGTTTCAGGTACCTTATTACTATGGGAAAAAATGTTAGAATGCCTGTAGATGAATAGGTCATGAAAAACTACTTTACATTCTGTAGTAATGCTGAGGCATGAGGGCAACTTTTCAAACTATGTGTGTTAGACTACTTTACTCATGTTACTCTTGAACACAGGAAGGCAGATGATAAATCTAGAACATTCATTCAGACACACCAGAGTGCCAGTCTACTGAGGGGACACATTAGCACAGCTTTATTGTAGAACTTTTGCCATCATGACCAACTTGTAGATTAACATTTGTGATGCAGCAGATAAATTTCTATATTCTTTATTGCTGTTCAGCAGCTCAAGCAGTGCATTTCTGTATTTATAAGAATAAAGTGTCCAGTTGTAATTTGGAAAGGTGAATACTTTTTAAACTCATATAACTGTCCCTTTGATGAGTATGTGAGTTTCAAAATTGTGAAGCCCTGCTTTTGCCTTTGTATGCTTTGTTTGCTCTCTGACAAACAAATGCATTTGTGCCCTTCCCAGCTGCTGTGACATACTGAGGTCAGAGGAAATGGTGGACCTGATCTTTGCAACACTCAAGCAAACGATGACTGATAGTGAGAAAGAACCTTGGTTGGAGATGCTAGCAGCCATGGCAACTTGGGAGAGGTGAGTTATGAACTGTGAAGACAAATTTCCTTAGTAAGGATGAAATAAGAAGAAAAAATCCTTGTGCTGTGTCGCTTTGTCTTGTCTTATCGCATGCCTCACTCAATCATGTCGTCCAGCCTTGAAATGAGTATAGAACGCAGTGTAGCCTCATGTTATACTGTTGCATTCAAGATTTAAGAGCCATGGGTTTGATCTCTGCCATTGTCATATGGTAAAACCTTTCTCTTTCTTCAATCCACCCATCTGTAGAATAGACACTCAGAAGTGAAAGCTATTGTACAAAATGCTAATAATGATCCAAATGTGTCAAATGACAACAGCATTGTTGCTCCCTGCTGAGTTGAGAAAGTTGCTGAGTAATCAGGCCTGCAGGGGGAATCCATGCTTCCCCATGACCTGAGACTTCTGCTTCTTGTGTGCACAGATGTTTATGTGATTGTATTTTCATGAGGGCATGGGCTATAATTATTCCTTTTAAGAGCGCATGAGCTTAAGTTGTTATTTTGTGTGTGAGTGCATAGGCTGTAAGTGATTATTCTGTACATGAACATTTGGACTATAAATGATTATTCTGTGTAATGAACATTCTGTGTGCCACACTGCTCAGACACTGAGATAAATATATCAATGAAATGGGTTGGGGAAAAAGTTTGAAAATCAAATGCTCATACCAGACTGTGCTAATTTTAAAATATCTGGTGCCAGGAGCAAAGTGTATAAAAGATGGACAAGTAGGCTACTTCATACTTTATAGCATGTTGGTTGTAATTTACTTGGAGCAGTTCACTTTTGAAAACGTTCATCAATATCCTGCTTCCAGCACTCATCCACACATGATGAGAGAAAGTCATGTCTCGCTTGCCTTGGATCTTCTAGTCAAGTGCCAGTGTGTGAAGGTAAGCATGTTTGTTTGTTTTTTTCTTATGTGATGTCAGATCAGTCCAGCTCTGTATATGATACACTCTTGAAGGGATGTTTTAAGCAGTATATTTCAGAAATTTGGGTAGGGGAGGGNGGGGGGGGGGGGGGAAGGTGTGGAACACGGGGGCGTTGAGTTTTGTGTTTTAGTTGTGAGGGGCATGTCTGAAAGGTGGGTTTTTGTTCCAACATGATACAGGATACTAAATAACATAAGGTACTCCATAATATAAAAAATAACTTTGTGGGCCATAGTTTACACTCTTAAAACAGGCATATTTTGGGCTAGTGGATCAGTGGTTGAGTACCCTTGTAATGTCCACCTCACTTCATGTTTTCTAAGCACTGTTGATGGCAATATCCCACAATTCTCCCATCTGGTACTTCCCCCTAACTCTTTACCCAGTTGTCGGTAGGAGAGTTCTGTGATATTGTTGATAAGGGTACTGATGTAGAGGTATGTCATAAACTGCAGAGGAATTAAGCAGAATGGGATGAAAGAAATTTTGTTGCGAGGCATTTTTTTTCTCATCCAGAATTTAGATGTCATGTATAGACACTAGATATATATCACAGTGGACACAGTCTGCTCTTTGTGTCTGGTTGTATAGCCTTAGAACATTCATGATCCCATAGTAAATGCTGTAGAGATTTCTGGGCTAAAATTGCTGCCCAAACTTTTTGGGGCTGTATTGCAAATTTTTGCAAATTTAGACATTTTCTGCAATTTGTTGTGTGTTTTGCCGATTTTGACCAAACAATGTACATTTTATGCTACAATTGCAATATTGTGTCAACAAGAACACAGAAAATGTGTTCCATTTCTGCATTTTTGTGATGGTGCCATAGTAAAAAATATGGTTTGGTGATAAATAGTAATAGGTGACAAAACAATTTTTGCGAATTTTGGTGCAAATCTTACCACTTTTTGCATGCAAATTTTGTAAGTCTTGGTGCAAAACTTGACAGGAACAGATAAAGTTCACGAATGATAAGTGTTTCAGTACGGTGGCAGTGCTCTGAGACTGACTAATCTGTAATACCCCAGATGAAAATTGAAGCATATAGAATGTTCTTTAGAATCTGATCAATCAATGGTGCAGTTTGAAACATATATACTTACTATACATGTTTTCATGTTTTTATTAATTTTGATCTATTTCAGTGCCTTTATTACCTCCTCTGTGTGTGTCAGTCACTAGCTTTGGGAAGCAGGAAGCACAAGAAGATCTTGTTAGAGATGAGACTGCTGATCATCCTAAAGGAGTAAGTATGCTTGCGTTCAGGAATGTGGCTGTTGTTCATGCCACTGCAATATCATGAAATGATCCTTTTTTTTAATGTATCGCCAAATTTTTCAAAAACATAGGTTTACTTTGCTGAATTTATACCCTAGAGACTTGTTCCATTTATTTAAACAAATTTTTCTCACACTGAATTACCAACATATACAATATACATTTACAGTCAGTAGACTACCTTTTAATAAGAAGAAGACTAAAATTTCTTCACAAATCTGTTGAAAATTTAGTGATAGGTTAATGTCCATTTATTTCCACAAGAGTCTCATAACACCACTTAAACAGTGGCATAATGAAATGTAATCATATCCTTCACTAAATAATTTTCTTTTTTACAAGTGACAAATATTTTGCATTATTTGAAACTGCTATTGAGCATCAGTACCTTGTATGCAGGTAAGCTTAATTCATGGTTTCCTCAAAAATCCTCTGAGGCCTGGTTTTATTTCTCAGCACTAGTGCTTCACATATCCCTCGAAATTCGGTAAACTTGCACAATATGAAAAGGTCTCGAAGAATCCGAGTTATTCGTGTTCGAATGTATATAGGATACAGGCAAACACTCAGTCACCTTGGAAAGTTACTACTTGCACACTGTTCTCACACTTCTTCCACACTGTTGAAATGGAAGTTCATATTGCCCTATAAATTTCTATACACTTCTGCTTTTACGTTAGCAAAAGACTGTACATTCATTGATTTCTTTTCACATGTTCCTCATCAGTCTTCTAGCTGCGGGACTGAGAAGTCCAGCTCTAGAAGTGTGCCAAGAACTGCATGCAAAAATGAACCTGCAGCTACCGCAACATGAGGCTTTGGCAGGGGTACCAGCTCAGCCTTACAGAGGAGAACTGAAAGTGTATGTGGGTTTGTTCATAGATTATAACTTTCATTATTATCCTTGCAGGTCATAGAGTTCTTACAAATCTTTTGTCTCGAAGTCAGATTTTAAGGTCCAGAATGTCTTTGAAATTGAAATGTTTGGTGTCAGGGCCTTAAAAAGTCCTTCAGAACATTTGCCAAATATGACATGCCGATTTCTTTGCTTTCTTTTCATCTTTGCTGTGAAGGTTGAAGCCGTTTAATTTCCTGAAAAAGTCACTAAATTTTGTGTTATTAATTCTGGATGAACCTTGTTTCATACACCATCCTGTTGGCATTGCTTTGTAAAGGTTTTGAAAAACAGGTCAAACATTTTTCCTCTAAGCCAGCAGGATATGGATGTAATCATATCAGCTTTTGCTGAGGTCATTTTTCCTAACACAAGACACAAATTGACCCCGAAAAACATTAAAACAGTACAGTCACTAGGTCTTTGTGGTTGGAACGTATAAATATGACAATAACTGGGAGGACTTCCAGAGATATATTTTATTGTGGTTACTAGCTTGACTTTGGTAGAAGTAAGAGTCAGGTTAGAGGACAGTTGAGGCAAGTTCTCCTCTTTATAGCCATGGAACACCTTCCCATTGATTCCACTATAGACCCAATATGTACTGCAAGCTTTAGGTCAGGCATGCATACTTTAGATAGAGGAGCTCATAGCAGTGAAGAATATTGGCGGCATAATGAAGGATCTGTGAACATTTCTATGCTATATGTGGTGGCTTTTGTCACTGCATGACAAGAAAGTAAGCATAGGCTGCCAGGAAAGCATTGTTTCAGTATTCAGGGTCTAATCATGCCTGTCCTTTCTACTTACAGTGTTGCCCCACAAGTCACATGGTCACAGAATTGCTTTAGGCTGCTGTTGACTATCAAAGTCAGGAATGCAAAGCCTGAGGACTTTGTTGTTGGTGGTACCAGAGTTTGCTGCAGGTAAAGAAGAAACACTGGTTAAATTAAGTGTGAAACTGAACATGAACAATGAGTGTTCAGGGGAATCTTGTGTGTCTGACAAAGGTATCTCCTCTTGCCAAAGGCCCTTATCTGCAGGGTTGGGTGGAACTCCGTTCATATGAACTAAGTTCCGGAACTTAGTTCCAGTTTCGCGAACGGAGTTTCGTTGTTTCATAATGAACGCGATCGTGAACGGAGTTCGTGATTTTTCGGGAACGGATCGGAACTAAGTTCATTTTCAAGTCCGTTCAAATTCCGTTCACACATCAGGACCAGGTTGTTTTTTTTTCATTTTTTCCGCAGTTATTGCACTCGCTGCACTAGGATCACCAGCTTCGTTCGACCTCATAACTGTCAATTTTCCAATCGGCAAGATCAGTTTGTCACTCCTGCCCTTTTATGGCGTCAGGTAAATAAGACCGCCGAGACGAAGCTGCTGTTGCCGTCCGCATTACACAACAAGGACTGGCTTATCACTTTTAATCGCAAGTGAAGCGTGTCTCCTTACTGATAAAGACGTGATGACACCTGGTATCCAGGTCTGCGTCAGGAGGCTTGACTACCTCAAGTCCTTCTCTCGCGAAACAACGCTACGCCCATCGAGAGGACTGTATCGTGACCGTGAGTGGTGCCTGACAGTTGAACACCAACTTGAAAGCCAAAAATAATTATGGAAAGCGAAATAAAGGCTCATTGGGTAACGTAGATGGGCAGGTGAAAAGGGCGGAGGATTAGAGAACTAGGGGCGGGATATAGTACACACGAAGAAAGCGGAGGGCAGCAGTGGGTTAGGAAGACGACCCACTGGGTTTCATACACATGACGTCGGCAATTGTAATTGCAGCGTTGCTTGTCAAGGATCCTTTGAAAAATACCTGTTTAGAACCAACCAGAACCACGCAACAGATTACATCGACTTTAAGAACAAGAAATGCCAGGATTTTACTGTAATAGCGACTTTTGTCCAAAATTGTGACTCATGCCTTTATGATCTCGAATATAT
>JAWQUT010000189.1:830899-846261 GCA_033807755.1 Ellobium chinense
TTAAAAAAAAAAAAACAACAACTGATATAGATATATATAAGATACTGGCAATAATAACTCTAAAAAGCCTTCATTTTGTAAGATAAGTTCCTACATAAGAAGCTTGTTCATCACATCAGTGCTGCTCAGCTTGAAATTCCAGACCATCAGAGGACACACTGTAGCACTTCACTAGGCCCACAAGGGAAATTAAATCATTTATACCCTGCTAAAATTTTGTCACATGTCACCAGAGACCTTGAACTGCATTGATAGCAGTAATTGTACCCAAGAGTAAAATGCTCATATTCATATCTTAACCCTCGTAGTGGCAGGAGTTTTTTCCTAAGTGGCAAGGTATATTTTGCTCAAAATGATGGGCGGTATTAAAAAATTCATTAAAAATTCAATTTTAGTTATAAAGGTACAAAAGTATATATCATTGGAAAGGTAATTGGACAGACAACTTGAAAATACAATTTATGAAAGCATCGGTTATATTTTTTTAGGTCACATCTTTGAAAAATAAAAATGGCCGCTGGTGATGCAAAAAATTATTTTCAGTAGGTGCACAGAAATCCAAGTATTTTAAGAGTATTTGCAGTTTGAACACAACTATCTTAGGCATAAATCTATTATCTTTCCAAAAATGTATAGTTTTGCTTATATATTTGGACGTATATTTTTTCTGTGGTCATTTCTTTGACCAACAGTATATTTCTGCTTTTACGTAAAGCCATGGTTCAGCAGCTTCATATGTCACAAAAATGTTGCGCCAGCGAAGAAAACAAGCTTAGACGAGCTCTCCAATGTAAGAACATCACTTCTAGTCCAAATGAAGGTCAAGGGACTGGGGGAAATAACTAAAAAAATGGGACAACGATATAGCCGATCTAATCGGCGTTGTCACTTGCTCACATGGTTTATCGCCGATTTGATCGGCAATTGCCACTATTAGGGTTAAATTGCTCTCAGTCTCAGATTTAAGCATGCCATCTGCTGGTAGAGCAGGAAAGAGAAATTCATCTAGAGCTAGCCCTAATCTTTCCAAATGGGCTTTGAAAGCCAGCGCTGTCAGGCCAACTAGATCTAGCAGTACAGTAAAAGGTCATTATCCTTGGCCCTGAGGCCAACACTATAGTGCACTTTGCTCATCCCAAATGTAGGTCATCTAATGCCCTAAGGGCCTACAGTATACACTAATAGACCAAATGAAATAGTGTAATGTAATGTAATGTGTAGGCACTCTGGGTATGGCACAGTGCCTTTCCTTAACAGGATTCGTATGGCATCAAAGTAAAACTGGCTGCAAGGTTGTCTGGAGATGGGTTGAATGTTGAACAATAGCATAAAGCCTCCTGTGACTGCTTACCATGACTGGTATCTTTGTAAGAGACTGCTAGTTTCAACTAAACTGCTTCTGGATCTAGTAATTCTGGTAAGAAATGCTAAGTAATGCGTGTCTGAAACTGCTGAGTACTCTATGGCATAAGGGAATGCCAGTATGTATGTACTGTATTGTACTCTATGATTTGAGTCTTTTGTTGTAAGACTCGACTACTTGTACTCATGTAAAATAGCCCATTTTGATGATTTTCATTACAAGAAAACTCTTAAAGTGCGACTAAAGTGCTAGAAAAAATGTGATTTCCGACAGTTTTTATATTTTCAATATCAAGTTTTAGATCAAAAGTCATCATTTTTGCTAAAAAATAATATTTCGAAATTAATTTTACAACCTTTAACCTATTCTGAAATTGTAAAAAAAAAACCGTACCGGAAACGTCACGTCAGCGCGGAAGTCTCGGTGTTTTTGATCGAGAACAATGGCAGCACCGGTCGAGCCGTATCAGTTCGAGCCCCTGTGCCGAAAAACAGATGGCGAGGATATAATTGAGGAGAAGACTATTGGACCACCATTTCAGGAATGGTAAGCAAGCATTCTGTCACAGTTTAGCTCTCTGTATTGTTGACCAAGTGCTAGTCTAGACTACTCTCAACTTAGTAGACTAGTCTCGATCTAGATCTAACTTTGCTAGCATGCATGTCCACATCAGTGTTTACTTAAACAGATGCCTCCACGTGCTGTACGGTGTCTTCTGTGGATCCATCTCTAGATTTACAGTTTACCGCACAACAATAACCCATTGTTTCCACGTGGGAGCGAGCCCTACTGAGTGCAGCGCTACGCGTAATAGCCTTGAGCCCGACGCGTAATAGCCTTGAGGCGTGTACACCGGTGTTGGTGACGTCACGTATTTCTGGCGAGGCGAGCAGCGGTGACGCTAACACAGGAGGGCATGGGCATGTGTTTCTTTGTGATTTCTTCGAAAGGCGTTAGATTTGATGGGTTTGAGAAGGTCAGTAGGAAGTTTGAATTACTGATGCATGTTAAAATAGTAATTTCACAGGATTCTGTGCACTACACCATAAAAGTACTTTAGTCGCACTTTAAGCAGCCGACTTCATTGGGGAGGGCATTCACGGTATTCTTTTTCATACTGACAGTCGATTTTTGAATTTTAAAGAGTACAATTCTTATTTTCATACTGAGGTCAGATTTTTCAATGAAATACAAAAATTCCGTACTGGTTGGCAGCTCTGTGTAGCTGCTCAGGTATAACCTTGTGCTAATGACTATAAATATTGCAAATGGTCTCTGTTTACAGTGCCCAGCCAGATTAATGCGTGGTAGTTCATGTGTTTTATTAAAGACAGCAGGTATGAATTTTAGGTATATGTTTTGCCAAAGAGTCAAAAACAGGGAAGGAAAAAATGTGGTTATGGATGGTTGCAAGATGAGTTGTTGCTCTGTACTGTAGTATGTCATATCGTTGTATACCGAAGGTATTTTTTATATATCACTGACGTATGATTGAAAATAACATAAAGTTGCAAAGAAAAGAGCAACAATTGTTTTACACAAAGTCATAGTCTATACATTTGTGTGTGGGGNGGGGGGGGGGGGAGGAGAGTACTGTAACCATGAAGGTTAGAAAGGAATCAGTGCTGTGAAATGACTCTTTAAAGCATCGATCATCATCACTATCACTTCAAGAATCATCATAACCTGCTGATTATTGGTATTGTTCCAGCTTGTTGTATGCTGACTGGAAATAAAAACCCAAAACGCCCAGTACTTTGGCTTATCGTTCACTTTCAAGTTTCTATTGACTAAGTGTTCTTCACCCGAATCAGTCTAGTTGACATAGTAGCTAGCTATGATGGTGGTGATTGTGATAATGATGTGGTTATGTTTATGTTGTGATGTTGATGTTGTGTGGGTGATGATAATAGTAGTTGTGATGATGGTGATAATGGAGTGATGGGTGTGGTGATGATGGTAGTACAGTAATGGTCACTATGGCAGCATGCTTGTGCTGATAATGGTAGCAGTGATGATAATGATGGTGGCAGTTATGGTGGTAGTGATGATAGTTAAAGTTGGTCATAATGGGTCTGATAATGATGCAGTGGCTGTAGTGATGGTGGTGGCAGTAGTAATTACTTTGGAGAAGATATTGATCACTATACTATTTATCACACCTGTTTGCAAATAAAACTTGCACTGTGTGAGCCATATGATTGAAATTAATCATGTGCACCCACTTTCTGTGCCTTGAAGGTTTTTCAACAGTTCACGATAAGCTCAAAATGTCTGCAAATTTACCCGTAATTACATAAAACTACTTGTTAACATTAGGGCAAATCATATAAATTCAAATTGTACACAATGCTTATGGAACTGATTGATAAAGGAAACTGGCTGCACGCGGTCTCGTACGCTATGGAAACCGCCCTCTGAAGAGCAAAGGAAAGCTAGAGAAAGCAGATTAAGGCTGAATTTTCGATTACTAGAAGTCTGGACTGGGCTATCTAGCTTTTATCAGTCTACTACGATTGGTGAAAGGTTTGAGAAACACGTGCAAGCCACCACGTGGTAAAATGTTTATTTGGGCAAGCCTAGCCACGCCCTTGGGTCATGAGGCATGCGCAACTAGGCCATAAATTAATGGTGGACAACCAACAACGCCCTCAAGCGTGAATTTCGAGAATTTGTTAAAATTTTGCAGAAATAATGGCAAAATCATCGTAGAATGTTGAATGTGGTCTACAGAAATTTGCTTTTATTAATGCCAAGCAAAATTTATTAAATGTCCTGTTCAGTATCGTTAATTATCAAGACTACGAAAGAAGTTTGACAGGATCAAGGACGCCATGTTGAATTTTTTGTCCGGACGTCTCCCTTCGAGGAAAGAATCTCATCCATAGGCTGAAACAAAAAACTTAAAAGCTCAGCCTCTGTTCAAACTGAACTCATGGTTGATTAAACAAGTGATCAGTACAGGTTTGTTATTGTCTGATGTGTTCGGCAAGCAAAAATGTGTGTAATTTCAGAGACTTGCGGAGAAGCGTCCGTTTCCGAGCAACACGAAAGCGCAGGGGGCGCTTGAAAGTTGATGAGGGCGCTTGAAGCGAAGGATACCCCTAGCGGTGGCACCAACCTTTTGTACCTGGATGCCTACAGTTAGCCTAGACTCTATTTTTCGAAGATATTATCGGCTGTCGCGTCCAGATTACATAATATCGGGTCCGATTACTGAATACCCTCATTACAAATCAGTTTGAAACGACGTGATGCAGATTCAAAATGGCGTTCACAAAAGATGCCCCACGGTTCTATCGTTTTCAGGTGGATAAAAAGCATCACCTATTGTTCATCCCAACCCACCCCGCCCAGCATTCATGTGAATGGCTCTAAACTTACACCATCGCATGCCCCCAGAACTCGACTTTCTGAAACTTTTCCCCTAGTGTACAAATACGACTAAATCTACGAGGATATGGTCACCTAAACAATGTAGGTCACCAATTTCAGGGAAGTGAGAGCACAGTGATGATAACAATGATATAAAAATGATTGTTGATAACAAAATTTGTTTGAAAAGGAAACAAGAATATTTATATATTAATTTAAAAAAACAAACACAAAAAACTAATTACTAATTACACAGTGCATTATGTGGCACTGCCCAAAATCTAAAATGATAGAGCACATGTACATGTAGGAATATAATTCCAAATGATATGTTAAATCCTCTGGAATGTAACAGTCATTTGCATACATTTTAATTGAGGATGAGAAAAGTTAGATTAAAATAAATGTGAGTTGGGGAACATAAAGTTACAAGCAAGTCTGAATTGAACCACAGTAATATGGGGGTCATGGAATAGGGGTGGTGGGGAGAAAGAGGTAGGCATGATAATGAAGGCCAGCATCCAACCTGTTCAAAAATGCTTACTGCAAAATTCACAGGATGCTAAGAAATATCTCGGGTAATATTTTTGCAATATCCACACTACCTACTGATCTAACCTAGCTTCTACTTGGGAACTAGGAAAGAGTTTCATATCAAAGAGTTTCTGTTTTTTGCATTCATTATAATTCATAATTGGGTACCTAGATGCAGACCGATCTAACCCATAGAGATCAGATTCACTTTCAAGAAAATCACATTGAAAGTTTTGTGCACCTCAGAATTAAAAAAAATAAAGGGTTAGACTGGTCTGCTTCTCAGACATCCATTTGCTGTAGAGCTTCTATTGAAAAAAATATCAATGGACGATGTCTCCCCCTAGCCCGCAAGCAAAAAATTAAAATTTTCTTAATTTTGTGGGACAGACTGGTCTGCATCTCAGGTATCCAATTAACCCATTGCGGCAGTGATTGGGTCTTATACAACATGGAGGCATCTTCAGATAGGGGTAATTCTGTTAAAAATCACTTCTTGGATCTGAAATTTTGTGACTTTTCCTAAAAATCAGTTTCCTCATGATCTACCAAAAATCAATAAATTCTACCTATAAGTTAATGAGTGACCATCACTTTCTGACCACAACCCCTCCATATTGGTGCTCGGGTTATATAACTTATAAGACCTGATCACCATTATAGAGCCGCTGGTGATTGGGTCATATAAGACTTGATCACTTTGAAGACCCATTGTTGGTTGGGATTTTCTTCTTGTTGCTACTAAAGTCGTTTAATAGCAAATATAGAAATTTCCATACCTCTCACTATTATGAGCAGTAGATGAGGGCTTCCATTATTATTTTTACTTCCGGGGTTCTAATATTATTTTGGCTTTTAATATGCATTGTTAATGCACTACTTAACAACATCAGGTTTAACTGCTTCTTGTTCTGGCAAAGTTGTTGGCCTCGAAGTTTTGATTCGCGCAGTGGAGGGTGATGACAGAAGAGAAAAGATTTTAACAGTTATTAGGAAAGTCATATCATAGATGAAATCGATGGTGAGGAAAACAATCATTTTATGGCAAGGACACAGAGTTTGAAGTAGACGAAGATGAGTTGCTGTAATAGAAGATTTGCCACTTAAAAAGGTATTCATTCGTGAACCAGGAGAGGACCACCATAGATTCAATAGCTTCTTCATTCTTATGAGGTTCAAGGGATTTGAGGGTTTAAGTTATGTGTTAGTTAAGTGTTGTCTTGTCCTCCAGTAACATAATTAATGTATGATCATAGATCTACTACAAAAAAACATATAACCATCAAACTTCTCCAATCTCACACACACGAACAAGAGCTGGGGATCGTAAAACCGACTTATTAATCTTTCATCATAAAAGTATTTGAATACTAGGTTCGACTGTATAATCTCAAACTCATGTAGGCTACATGCTAACTGTCATCTTATTGATAGAAGGCGTAAACTGGGAACCAAGTTGCAGAACTGACATCTTTACACTCTGAGCAGACCCATATGTGCTCCTCGGCAGCAAACAACTTATGGTGTAGATACCAGTTGTGCCAGTTGCCCTGTGTGTACCCTCATGTCCCTTCCTCGCTGTAGCTGGTCCTTTTGACCTGGCCCTTTTGTAATCACAAACTCTTGCAGTCTGAGGACCACAGCCTCCTCGACTGATATGTTGGCGTATTAACAGGGGACCAGTCAGTGACTTTACTATGTCTGCCTTATCCATCCAAAATGTCCCCACCACAGGGGCATAAGCCACTAGCCGATCAGTTTTTTCATTATCATAGACCCCAGCATGTCCTGGACAATAGATCCGTGTGGTTCTGCAAATAGTCCATCCACTCATGCTGCAACCATCTGTTTAGGACCTTTGGGTGCATGGATTGTGAGTCTGTAACAATGACTGCCTTTGCTACTGTGGTCGCAGATAACCACTTCAGAGGTGTGGTGACTGCCCCCACGTTTATTCTCTTTTTGGAAGAAATTGTTGATTACTCTACTCCGTGATGACCCTGCCTCTCACTGAGAAGCCCTATCCTGACTTCTTGGCACGAAGCACAGACCCAGCAGTGAACACGATAGCATCATCTTCTCTCGAGTTATCAGCAGTGAGTTGCTTAATCTCGAAGGCGACTTTTTTAGAAACCACTTCCTGCATTTCTGGCCAAGGATGATGATTAATTTCTGGAAGTCAGTCATGCCCTCTCCAGAGTTGACCTAGTCCTCTCCCTCGACTAAGTCTTTCGCTGAGGGGACCAGAGCAGTAGTATTTTTCTATTCAGTAGTATTTTTCTACTTGTGCCATCCAAGACATCATCTCTTAAATCCTATGCTGTTGATGTCAGCAGTGCAGTGTTTTCATGTAGTGTGAATGTCTTCTGTCCTTCACTACTCACAATTAGCCTTTACCTTGGCAAGCATGGCTAGATTTTATTGACATAAATCCCAGTATGTTAATGTCACAATAAGGGCTTTGTTAATGCACCTCAAAAGATGTGCATACCTTCATTCTGGATATATTCCAGTAGATCACACTGTGGTGGTGACAGCGTGAGGATTCCAAGGCCATAACTGACCAACGATAAGGCAACTGATGGTGCAGAAGAGCCAGTTGTTGCTATTCCAGCTGCTGTTGATTTCAGCGTTGCCATACCTCATTTGCATCTTTGAATTATTCGCTCCCCATGGTGCCTATACAAACAGGCTGCAATCAAAGGTCACCGTGAGATATTTAATTCTGTTGCATTTTGTATGTTATGTCCCTGGAAGGTGATGACGGGGAGATCAGCCAAGACTCTGTGTGATTATTTAAAGAGCTGACCTCTTGTAAGCTAGATTCATCACTCCACTAAGCGTGGGCTTGCATGGTTTTGTGAATGCTTGTAACCATCTCCTGCCTATCTGAGTCAATCTTATATATGATGATATCGTCTACAAATGTTAATGTCCTTCTTGGACCATTACATTGAGTCCTTGTTACCCTAGCAGTACTAGCACCATAGATGTAGAAAAGCACAGGTGAAAGAGGATATCCCTCAGGAAATTTTTGACATACCTACCGTATATAGGTTCAAACGTCCATGATCCCAATAGAAGGGGGACATTTCTCTCCATCAGAGCAGCTGCGACCCAGTTCACAAGCCATGTATCCCAGACCACATATATTGATATTGCAGTCTATTAAGGAGTATAACTAAGTCTCGAAGTCCACTTTTTTTTAAGTATCCTCCAGGTCGATGGCTCCAGGCGTAAACGGTTAACTTAGAACAAAACAGGGGCCTACCTACATTAATTAAAGCTTACACTAGGACAGATGATAAGTATCTAAAGATTACTCAACCTTTTTCCTCCAAAAAAGGATAAAATAACATTAAACTTTGCTAGTCTGGATGCAGCTATACTTTTACCCAATAGTTTAAAAGGCTCGAAATAACTACAATGTGTGCTCAGCTTACACTGTTACAGTTTAATAGACAACACACTCAGATTTTATAAAACCCGATCACCATTTCCTCAAAAGAGTTATCGGGCCATATAAGACCTGATCACCAGTGGCTCTATGTGAGTGATCGGGTCATATAAGACCCGATCACTGGAGTAAGTAACTAGAGTCGATCACCGCCGCAAGGGTTAATGTCTTCAAGTGTATTTCTTTTTTTATGAATTAGACTGATGGGATAAAAGTAGTTCAAGCAAAATCCATATTTTCATATTAGGGTTGATTTATTCAGTGCATGCAGACTCCATAGAAATTATTGAAATTATGCCTCATTAGCCATTCATTTTTAAGCTACCGTTTAGATATATAATGATTGCTGTCTGTTGCTAAGAGTAACACTGTACACAGACAGTTTTTAATTATACTGATGAAATCTGGTAAGATAAGCTTTTTTAAATTCAAAACTTGGTTTAAATTAAAACAGTCTTTGTTCTCCATTTGTTCCATCTTTGCTGTCAGTAGTAAAGGTACTCATGGGTATGTGAGGAATTTTAGTTGAGCATGAATATCTTGAAATCAAGGTTCCCTCTGACAAACTATCCAGATGTGAATTTATTTGTCTACAGTAGTGCTTCATGTAAACTTCAAAATTTGAAGAGGATTAAATGGCCATAAAAAACTTGAGTTATCCATGCTGTACTGTCTGTTATTTGTAAGAGCGTAAATAAGTTGGATAATTCCAACTGTTAGTAGTGTTAGATGATGCTGTTGAGTTACATACTGAAACAATTAAATACCACGGTGTGAATAGTTTGACTATCCCTTTGAGAATATCAAAGAAGCGTTTGGTTGCAGCTGCATTTTCTTAAATATGGAGGCCAAGTATTTACGGAGTTGCTTTGTAAACATGGGGTGGGGTAAATGGGTGTTAGCAGTTGAGTGACAATCTCCACCCTTCATCATAGGAACTAAAAAGCTATCATGTCAAGTCTTGAACTATTCATAATTAGATGATATGGTAGGTTGCACAGGTGTGAGTGGTCATATATATAGTACTGTTAAAGTTTAAAGGGATAACTCCAGGCTCATGTCAGTATAGGTAACAGCATGGAAAAGACTGCCTGGTATTTGGAGTATCCTCTCATCTCACCAAGAGAGACCATGCAAATCAAAAATAATTTTCCTTTTTGCAGTACCTTTTCTCTCTGGCAGTACCTTTTCTCTCTGAGAATTATCTGCGTTTCTAACTGAACCATTTTTGTGAAGAGAGAACATTGTTCTTGAGCATGTTTTCATGACATATTTAGGAATGTTCGAGTGAGCGAGATTTAGCCCTTGCATCAGGAGTTATTCCCCCTGCCCAAGCAACAGCGGCTTGTGGCAAAAACGATGACATCACTTAACTTTCAGCAGCTACAGACACCTTTATCTGATAATGCATAGTGTATTAGTCAAATCATAAGATAATTGTCAAATAAGGTGTTGATATTAAAAATTAAAAAATCCAAATTCAGAGGTTAAATTTAACTGTGTAAACCAGGTAAAGTTTTCTGCATTTTTATTACCTCAGCATGATTTTGTTTGATATCTCTGCTGCTTAAGATTTACTTAAAAGATTCATACTGACTTGTTATCACCTGTCCGCAGCCTGGCCATACGGTTAGACTGCATTTGACCAAAAACTTATGGCTGTGCTATGGGTGTAAGAATTTGGTTTTTGCATAATGTAACTGTGTGGGTTGTGTAAGGCAGGCTGAGGCGTTACATCATGTTTACAGATAATAAAGACTGTTTTATTAAAATAATAGGGTATCATATGATTTAAGATGGTCTGTAGGACGATTCAGCTTTCCTTTAAACCTACCATTTTGTTTCAAGGTAAAACTATCCACCGTCAACCCTGAACAATGGACCCAGAAGATGAATCTGGGTCATCTGGGCAAGGTCAAAATCTGCATGATCTTCAGAACTATCTGTCCACCTTTAACAAAGAGATTGAGCCCGGAGATGATGTTCTGGGCAACATGGATGTGGATGGTGGGGTGGGAGACGTCAGTGACCTCTACAATCCAAGTGCAGCCAATCCTCTTCAAGAGCCAGGAGAAGGGGGAGTGGCATCTCAGTTCTCCTCTGGCTTTTATTCTGAACAAGGTAGGTTGGTTGATGTTTACAGGCAGTGTATTTTCAGTTTTGAGTTACAGAAAGCCATGTTGAATTTTTTAAAATATCAGTAGACACAAATGCAGGGGAAACATTGTAACAGTTGACTCCACTATTTTGCAGTTCCTTAGGTGGGAAGATGGAAAAACTTTTGATTCAGAAGAGTTGCAATCATTCAGTGGCTTTCAAACAATATTATAATATTCGGTTACTGTAAAGGAGATGCAAGTAAGTGAAAGTTATGTTTAAGTTAATAGCAGTTAAGTAGAGTTGTCTATTTAAAAGATATGATCAGTAATACAATTCAAACAACTGCCAAAGAAAATAGAAATACCTTTTTGTGTTTTAATATTTTTTTTGTTAACATACAGAAGTAGAAATATGTCATCATCATCCAATTTGTCAATGCCAGTCTCATTACTGTGATCAGAACTATTTAATCATTTCTGATACTGTGCTTTACTTTATTTTTATAATTTGTTGCCTTTCTTTTTATTTTTTTTTGTAATGTGGTTGCCTAAACCACTGCTCAGTGGAACTTCAGTGCATTGTTGTTAAAACCACAAGTTAATCATTTATTGCTGTTTCTTACAATGTAGTGCTTATCATGTTTATTAGGTATCCTGGATACACCACTATCTGATGAATCTGCACAGCAAATTCAGAATTTGGTGTCTGCCGCTGACCGAGACACAGATGCTGACATGTCATCTGCCATCAAACAGGAAGTGGGGTCCATAGATTTGGATGCTGTTCAAGCCCAGATTGCAGGCTTTGGGGATGCTCAGTTGACCCAGGGTATTGGTGATTTACAAGGCACCTCCATATCGCAGGTATATTTTGAAAGTTTTTTTTTCTTCCTCATTGCTTTTTTATAGGCTATGCCATGAATTATCTTCTGAAAATTATTTTTGAAGTCTCAAGCTTCTTTTGAATTCAGTTTCCATAAAGAACATTTTTGAGTCAGGCTTAAAATGTGATTAAATAAATTGGGATCAGGGGGAGTTGACTTTATGGTCCATAGCTGTAGAGGATATCTGGTGTTATTTCCAAAGTAGTTTCATTGATAATGTAGATTTGCTTGCCATCGTGATTTTCTACATTTCATAGCACTGAATGCAGCCACAGCTTTGCCAACATTTGTGTTTCAGGGCCTTATTATGACTTCTTTGGGAGATAACCTTGACCCCAGTGCTGGTAAAGTCATTAGGATAGTGTCCCTTGGTGAAGAAGGACAATATCTCTCACTGGCTGATGGCTCACAGATGCAAATACTCAACCAAGATCTGGGTATATCAACAGATTCATTGGCAACAACAGATGCTGGCCTGGCTTTACAAGTGGTAAGTGTAAGCAGGTAGAAGTAGAATGAAGTCAGAGCTTTTTACGACACCTATATGGCTGTGTACCATCAAAATCAGTAAATATTCATGCATTGTAAAAGAAAAAAAAAAATCCAGTTTCTATACACCTGTAAGATGATGATGTGCGTCCATAGCACTGAGGACTCTTCTATTTACAAAGCTAATGCTTAGAATTAGATGGTGAAAAATGAGAAAGTTTAAACAATCTGGAAAGTCAAAAGACTTCTTTCTTATTGCTAGAGAATGCAGTAGCCATGCACATTTTCACTTACAAAAGCAACACTTGATAGTAGGCTTGGGCCATACCTCTACGCTCTTGAGCGATCACCAGTTATGAGTACTCAGTAGATACCTGTTAGCATCAGGTCTAGGAACATCAGTCACTCGTTTTTTTTACCGTTGCCCTGCCTGCTGTAACAAACACACTTGAGCACTCACTCTAGGACAACTAGATCTATATAAAAATGTACGTCTGATGATGAAAGACTGTTTGAAACTGAATTTTTTGTATTTTTGATTCTAATAAATCAGAATAATAAATAATGATTCTGGTACAGATATGTAATTTTGAAAAAGGCAAGGATGTGAAACATGATGAAATTGATCAAATCTTTTTGTTGCAACTTGTGAATCATAGAGTCATTTTTTTTACAATTTTCAAATATATTACTTTGCTTTGTGACCTTCAAATTATCTGACCTTGTTTCGGACATATAATGAAAGTTTATTTTAATACCTTTCATTATATATCTTCGCTGCAGGATTCTAAACTGCTAACTCGTTATTCAGTTATTCAGAGTTAGCTGTTTAGAATTCTGCAGCGACGATATACACCTTTATGGGGTTTAGATTCAGTATTATGTGCAGACTCAGTTGAAGAAATCAGCTTTAAAAATTATGAATATCCCGACATGAATAAGAATACTATTGTCACATGGAATGCATCTGTTGTTGCAAAGTTTTTCCTTCTGGGTCCTTGGTGACAGTGAAACATGTAACATCTTCTTCATAAATTGGTTACCGAATGATCTGTTAATTGTTTGTATTGAAATGTGATGTGTAAAGTCTGCATCTATGAAACATAGTTTTTCTTTGTCATTCTGTTAATGATTTTTGCTCCTGGCCATACAGAAAAACAGGGATGCCCAAGGTTCTGTTGCTTTCTTGTAGCCGTTGCAGGGAGCCTTTTTTTATGTATCAGATCAGATATCTATAAAGGAGACTCATTATTTAAAGTGGAAAGATTCATATTTGCCCATCAGTTTGATACACTCAACTCTCTTTCTGTTTCACAGACAGAGTCAGGTACAGCCAATGTAGGTTCCACCCTCACCACATCCCTCCTGTCTTCTGTTGGTGCCACTGGTGTGATGGTAGCAGCAAGAGGCACCTCTGTCACAACTGTTGCCAACAGCACAAACAGCAGTAGTAGTGTCTCTGGGGCTCAGCTTGTTGCGTTACAGGGCTCGTCTGATAATTCCCAACCACAGCTGGTGGCTCTGCCGCAGGGAACAGCATTAACCACTGAGGCTTTGCAGGTAATGTCCATCCACAAGCCTACATTTCCCTGCTGATCAAGCATTGTTTTGCTATTGAGTAGTTACTAGGCATGTACCCCTTGAATAGCATGAGTTTAACTTAAACTGCATTTACATGTACTGACTTTCTGGAAATCAGCGATGGAAGTTAAGATCTTCCATAATTTCTTTGAAATGCTGCATATTGCAGCATTAATTTAATAATACATGTCCATAAAGGTCTTTGACACCTATTGTTTTTTCTTCTTTTGGCCCTATTAACATTTTGTGTTATTCTACACATACCACTGTGATTTGGGAAAATTTCTTCCATGGAGGTTAACCCTAATTGTGTCGGGACTTTTTCTCAAGAATGTCAGGGTTTTTTTTAGCATTCTGGTGCCTATCTTTAAAAATTCATAAAAANATCTTTTAACGGGAAGAAAAAGGAGGGTCAACGCCCCAAATTTTTCACAAATATGTCTTTTGAAAAAGATCACCTCAAATTCTGATTTGGTCCCCAATTTTTCATTTGGCTGATTTTGACCGTGTGTGAATACATAGGCCTACACATTTTATTTTTTTATCTAGAAGGCTCAAATTGTACCTGAAACTTTAAAATTGGATGCTTTATTTAGATCACAGGTCATTTTACACATTTCTACACCCTAACACTGGCTGACATGGCCCCGAAAAAATGGGGATTTTATATATTAGCGGATGAATTGGGTTGTACACAATGAGTGATTTGCCCCTCTAATAGGTGTCACAAACCTCATGTACATTGTAGTTCTATCATATGGTGAAGATTTGTTGTTAGTAATTCAATTCAGCATAAACACTGAGTCAGAACCGTGTTGTTCTAGGGTCAGCCCTCATCAGGGAGATAAATATGGGCTATTATAATCATCCACATCAAACTCTTGGGTCTCAAAACTTGCAATTTGCGGTTATCTCTCAAGTTTTATCTCATAATTGGAGAGGCATACAATACAGCCATGTTTAATAACAACACTAAGCCTCCTTGGGTGACTGTCTGTGCAGACAGATATTATTCATCATAATGAGATGATATTATATATTCTCTTGTTTCAATCTCAGGACAGCTCTTTAGGTAAGTGAATATAAACCTGGGTATAGGTACAAAAACTCCCTGAGCATCATGCAGTGTGACTGCCATTTCCGGGCACTGACCAGCACTGATAAAATTTGCCACTGCCTGGAAAAGATTTCCATTTTCCAGACAGGTGGGCTGAAGAAAAATGGATTGCTTTTTTAAAATAAATTTACGATACAACCATGATAACTGAACCTGTGATCTTTTGATCCTGAGTCCCAAGCTGTATTCTTATGTCCACACTACTCCATAAAAGTGTAGTTTTCATTTTGTGTTAACAGTATTCCTGTTATTGCCCAGATGTCTGGTTTGCTGACAAGTGATGGCACCTTGAGTTCTGACCTTGGGTATCAGACCATTACCATCGTCCCACCTGAGTTGAGCCAGAGTAGTGAAATGAACTATGTGCTCATTATGGCACCACAAGATGGCCAGAAAGATGGGACACAGTCCTTGGCACAAGTTGTTGATCTCAAGGTTGGTTAGCACAGCAAACTGGGTGATT